>JAODUK010054214.1:0-42733 GCA_027564635.1 Typhlichthys eigenmanni
AGACACAGGTGGAACTAACGAGACTATAGGAAAGATACATATGAGACATGATAACCCAAGACACAGGTGGAACTAACAAGACTAGGAAACCAGGCAGGGAGTGACAGAGAAGGCCTCAAACACACAGGGAACGATGTAAATCACAAAACAGGGACCATGGGACGGGAAGAACAATACTTTGCCAAATATTTCAAATAGATTACTTATATCTGCATTTACCATTTTTACTCAAATATGCATTTTTTTCTTTGTAATATCTGTATTTGTATTGGGATATTGGACTGTTTTGAAAAGAAATCTTTCAAATAAAAAATATAGTATAGTAATATATTCTGTCAAAATAAATTGCCACCCTAAATTAAAACGGGCACGTAATCTGTCCCAGAAGAAACAAAAGAGACATTTTTTTTTTATCTCACTGAATCATTCACTTTCCTGCCACTTCCAACGAAAAGGCAGGTCTCGTAACCATCAGTAACCATTCTCTGAACGTTCCATGTCAGCTGTATTTATAGCTGCTGGTTTCCCAGAACACAGAGATGCATGTTGCACACTTAATGAACTCTCATATTAATACTTTAGTAGTATAGGCTACCTCTCATTACAGACACAGCCTACATGCACAGTCAAGTGGAGATGGAGAACTGCACTGCAATTTGGAGAAATTACATTTCAATAATGCTTCACAATCATACAGTGTGTGCAATTAGCCTCAGCCACAAGTTACTCATCAATTTAATATGTGGAAGGCATGCTAGACATGCAGACAGAGTAGAGTAAAATTCAGACACTAATGCTGTTGACAAATAAAAATTAAGATGGATAAAATACAGAAGAGGGTTGATGCAGTAAAATAGAGAAACCCTGCAAACTAATTAGTTAATTTTTTCCATTATTATTTTATGGTTACTGTTGGTGTTATTTATTATTTTTGTTATATGTTGTAATTATTTTTGTTTTCTTATATTTAATAGTTAAATATTTTTATTTAATTTCAGTTTTGCTTGAGTTATGCAGCTACATAAATCTCACACTCTGGTTCCTCCATCTCTTGTTCGGCATACGCCTATACCAACCCCTTGTACTTGGCTCTCTTCCTCTCCAAGGCCTCTTCCACCTGGTCTTCCCAGGGAGCAGTCAACTCCAGCAGGACCACTTGTCTTGTCGCGTCTGACACCGGTCCGGGACCATGTCTGGTTGGAGCGTGTTCACGGTTTCCCAGGTCGATGTCCAAGGCTGCCAGTCCTGTGCTGTTGTCTGAAGCTGGTAGGCCAATATATATACTGTATCACATATTTTATATGCCTAAATGTCATGGATCAGGTTGCAATATAATATTGCTTGCTGCTCTGATGCTAAACATCACCACTAACGCTAACTGACTCATACTGTATAATTGACAAGGTGATGATGATTGTTATCTTCGAGATGCAGGTAATATGCACATTTTCAAAAAGGTTTTTTTAGGCTAGTCTTAGTATTTAGTCTTTTGATTGATTACATTGATTTATTTTTTTAATTAAGTATTTTAATTGTCTCTATTGTCTTGAACTCTTATTTGAGTCATATTCAGTTATATTCTGCCTATAATTCATCATGTATTTGATGTTACAGGTATGTGTTACAATGTTTAATAGTTTTTTACATTGTTAAAATGCATCTTTAAGAAATGTACTATATATACAGTAAATAGTTTTATTTGAAATCAACTAAACTGGGAGAGAGAAAAGGATATAGACAAGTCAGTCGGTCAGTTGTCAGAATGTAGTCAGCTGGTACAGTATACTACTGTTACTGTTTCTGCTGGACAGTTTTAAAACAGTGTACAGAGCCACCTTGTGGTAAGTGTGTTTTGTTGCCACACAGCAGGCAAACAGTCGTCTACACTATGGTTCCTACTGGCTATATTGATTTCATGTAACCAGCGTTATACATGGTGAAAAGGTGTGGATGAATGGTGTAAGATGCAAATGAATTGCCCTTTTTGGGATCAATAAAGTTTTCTACTTCTACTTCTATAAGATGTAGTGTAAACCAATGCCAAGAATAACTTGTTTTCGTTTGAAAGTATAATTTGCAATTACACTATCAAACTAATGTAATTATCCTGCTAAATCACAGCTGGTGCTTGGCCTTACTTGAACCTCCCAGTTAGACGTTTCAAATAGTTAATTAAGAAATGTACTATATATACAGTAAATAGTTTGATTTGAAATCAACTACACTGGTAGAGAGTAAAGGATATAGACAAAAAGAACGTAGTCAGTCGTCAGAATGTAGTCAGCTGGTACAGTATACTACTGTACCAGCTGATTTCAGGTCATTTGAGCTCTTTTGGCTGATGAGATCTGTTCTGAATGTTGAGGGGAGGTGTTTCACAAACAACAACCTGTGACAATTCTAATCCTAAATATTTAAATATGTTTTTGTTATTAGAAATTAGGCATTATTATGCTTATAGAAATTATCTTTGAGGAATTAATGATATATTAGTAATCATTAGTAAGCTATCATTATTTGAAAATTGTATTATTAATAACAATATTATTTGCGTACAATTCATTACAAAATGCCTGTTCATATGTTGACAAATGTACTAATTATTTGTCTCGTTTGATAAAAGCATCTGCTAAACCATGTACTGTAAAATTAAATGTACATTTTGAATATCACCTGCGCACATCTGGATATCTGCTCACTTCAAATACAAGTGCTGTGCAGAGGACGTCTCTGCCCACAGAAACTCCACAGCGCCACACAGCTTTCCATTGAAAATATGTGGTCAGTCATGGAACTACAGCAATTGCTAACTTAAGTATAGGCAGGTATAGACAAAGTAAAAGAGTTTGAGGAAATTAAAGATAGAAATAAAAATAGCAAACTTTTATGTGACTCACAAATACTATAATTCGTTTATTTATATTTGACAAACTATTCCAACAAATTATTATTATTATTATTATTATTATTATTATTATTATTATTATTATTAAAGGTTAGATGTCTCCCCTTAACCCAGGGATAACTGACATACCAACCATCATTAATGCAGAAAACCTGGGGATGTACAGCTTAGGTTAGAAACTCACCTGATGACTTCTAGACAGTTACAAACACTACCAGGTAAATATATTTCTAAAACTAAAAAGCTCATGAATGAAAGAAATAGAATAAGCCAGAGATTACCTGCAAGTAACACAACACATGTACATTACATGGAGTATTGCGCCACTGATTTGTACTGCGCATGACACTACTGTAGGCCCACTTTTGCAGGACCCCAGAGCTGTCTACAGTCCTCCACATACCACAAATGATTTGTGTATACAGTGTAAACAACAATAAAGCCTGCCCTTATAAAATAAATGTGTATAACATTAATGCGTGCAAGTGGGGGGGGCACATTCTTCATGTCTCAAAGCCACGGGTCCCATATACAACACGAATGGGACAGAAATAAATAACCGTTTAGGCTATAAAATGTATATTCATCTGGCTAAAGGGCTTTCATGTATTACGGACACATTGCAGGGTTGAGACACATACTGTACCTGACAACATTTGGCTATGAAAAAGAGGGAGACTTTCCCGCTTATCTGCAAATACCCTACCTACCTATGTACAAAAACCTAAAAGTGTAGCCTAGGCCTACATCACAGAAGTGCAAATATTGTGAGTGAGATTGGATTGTGTTGCAGGGGAAAGGGATGGGCACAGCATTTTGACTATTTGGACATTTTTTAAACTAAAAGTTGTTAAATCACAAATGTTCACCCAAACATGTTGGAAACATGCAGGGCAGCACGAGCTGGTTGCAACGCGAGTAGCCATCGTTTAGCTCGGCGCAGCGCAGAGCAACCCCATCATTTACTACTCGCCAACTTTAAAATGGAGTTTCATGGGAACATCTGGAGATTTAGGAGTTAGGAGTGAGATTTAGTGCTATGGAATGGGAATTGGGATGCAGCCAATGGTGTAGGAGCCTGGGGCGGGTGGGACGTGTCTCCACAATATTGGAAACAGCTGGATTTGTCCCACCCAAAATGTATCTTGCAAGGGAGAAATATGTGTAAATATTAAACTTTTATTTTGAAAACGTTATAAATTTCTGCCGCAAGTCTGTGAAAAGGAAACATCAACTGACTAGGCCTATCAGTTGTTATAATGTCTGACTATATTAATAGCATCTCCAGTCGTATTTACCCATCCCACACACACACGCACGCACGCACACACACACACACACACACACACACACACACACACAGACAGACAGACAGACAGACAGACAGACAGACAGACACACACACACACACACAGGAAATTAAGTGTTTAACCCTCAAAATGTTCTGGGGGAGGACTCCCAAACCCCCCGCATTATAATGTGTCTTCCCAATGCTGAAGTCACTTATACGCCCTTGGACACAGTCCTTGTCTCACAAACATCACCATGTGCTCAAATACAATAAATGTGCCCACAGTGCAACCAGGCATGTTGCCGACGGCACTGATAACAAATGAACAATATACACTGTTGAAAAGTTGTGTAAAATGTGGCCATGCAGTGTTGAGCACATCACCAGTGCAGGCCACCCTCCCAGAGTGCCCTATGATGAGCTGCACCGCTACACCACAAGGGGGTGCTATCGTACCACAGAATGAGGAGCCCGTCATAACCAACCAGCTCGCCACAAACAGAGCTGGATGTCATGCATATTATCAAATTGTGTGCTGAGAACGATGGACATGGGATACAGGCTCCAATTTGCTATCGCTCCCCCACCAATTCAAAGGGCTAATATCCTCACAGGCTCATGGAGAATCAGCACAGATTCTCCTGGAGGAAGTATCCTCACTACTGCTCAAAGGAGCAATAAGAGTCGTAGCTCCCGACATCTCCGCTAGAAATAATAACCTCTAAATATAGGAATGTTACTACAGTATTTGTGATTGTGTTGTTGCATTAGTATGGAATGCTGCTGTGTTTATTGCGGTTCATATTCTGTACTGTATGTAAGGATGTGATCATGCCTCAGTAAAACAATTAGGGACGGCGGCATCGCCATAGCAACAGGCGCGCACTGCAAAAAATGCCCTATCAAATATAAGTGCAAATATATTAGTTATGACTTATGAGCTTACTAATGTTTACGCTTAAATCAAGCAAAGCTGGCTGCCAGTGCAGTAAATGAAATGCATGCCGTTAAAGTTAGATATTGTTTTTGCAGTGCCGGCGGCCGGTGGAGGTGGGGGCCCAGCTGACCCCACCCAGCTAAGAGGGGGGAGAGGGAGAAGGTGTATTATGCACTATGTGTAATCTTAAATGAGACATTTATTTTCTGGAGATACATTTATATCTTTATAAAGCTTTTATTTAGAAGTCGATAACAACATACAGTATGCTGTGGTCCAGATGTGGTCTTTTCCAGGGAAATAGCATTGACTGCATAAGCAGTATGTGCTAAAGAGTAGGAATGCTAGATTTGCTTGTCTGTTGAAGTTTGGTGCATCATGATGCACAAAATATGGCAACGTAAGCGCTGTACAATTGTGCATTTGAATACCTAAATAATGGAAATGGGAAATTTGCTAAACTTCACAAACGGGTGTCTTTTATGCCCAAACCATTAATAAAACATTTAATGTAACAGAAATATTATGTTATACAGTGGTAACTGCAACTGTCGTAGCCTTTTTGGAGTGTTGCAGTCATCATATTTTAAATGTATATTCACGAAACAATTCAATTCATAATGTAAAACATCACATACTGTGGTGTAGTGCTTCCAATATACAGTATGAATGTAATTTACAAATCACACATTTTGGTTTTTATTTTAAAAAATTTAAGAATTGGGGTTGTATTTATAAATTAACTGTGTATTATACGTCAGTCTTCAGTCATATTTTCGGTAATTTGGTTAAGACCTACACCAGATATATTTAATCTGCACCAGAGGAAGCATAAGAAGATTACACATTTTAGGTCAGTTCAGTTGGTATTCAAGAACTATTGGCTGAATTATTAGTTATTAGTGCTACAGAGGCTTCTTTATTTTTATTTATCAGTGCTTCATACCAACAATATGTATGCAATGTTGATTGTGTACAAGAGGGGTCAGTATTGTACTGTACCGCAATTATACAAAATAGCATCAAAATTACATGTAAGTTTAATAAAGATGTTTACAGTTGGTTAGACACATTACACAATATTGTATTGGCAGAAATACAGAATATGTACATAGGCCTAATGCAGATGCACGTGAAACCTTTACTGCTTTTTTGATTGGTGGTTGTTTGAAAGGGAAAATAATGAATGCATTTTTAAAGAAAGCATGTTGTTCCAAAGCAATAGACTACTGTTGTGCTGGCTGTTTGGAAAGTTGAAATAATGTAACACATTGAAATAATGCATCTACTGAAAAACAATATGTAAAATTTAAATATACTGAATATTACATAATTACAAAGTGTCCAATTGATTCCTGCAGTAGAATGCTGTATAAATATGAATATTTTAAAGATAATGTTTGTTTATATGTAAGAGTAAAGTTATACCAATGCAAAGTGCTAAAGCTTTGCTTACATTGAGACATGATGAATGAAGTGTTTAGGTGGTGTAGGTCCTGCCCTGATCGCCCTTATTGTGCTTGTTTCCACCCCAAGAAGGTGTTTCCCTTTTCCTCTCCTTATCCCCTGTGTATACATCTATATAGTTCTACTGTATGGTATAACCAATGTTTAATGTTAGCCTGTGCCAGTTTGTCTTGTCTATTTACAGTAAGCGGCATTCCCATGCACTTAGCTTTCACCGCTTTCCCAGAATACCCCGCCTGCCCCAGTGTTATTCTGTACTGTACCTTCGACCTGAGGGTACCTGTATACTAATTGATTTAATGTGGGACACCTAAGTGTGTTGGCTTTCTGCATGTTATGTCATGTGACCACATTTCTTGGGAATACTGAGTGGTAGTCTACTAGATATGAATTTAATGTACTGAAACTGCAAAATGCTTTATGTCATCTTGTTTTGCACTTGGGCAGTATGTGACAGATGCATTTATTATTGTCTAGCTGTGCAGTTGGTAGGCTACAGTAAAGACAACTGTAACTCATAAGAGTTATGAAAAATGGGACTCATCAGTCATTCATAAAAGTAAGGTCAAACAGAGGAACACAACATAGTATTTTAACAAAACACTTAAAAACTGTTTTTGTGTAAATTAAATAAAAATAAAGAACTTAATTTCTTTACCACCAAATCAAGTCAGTAGGTGCGTTTACATGGACCTTACTATAGACCTTTATGACCTGTCAATCACGCGTCAATAATAAACAATCAGATTACCGGAATTTCCTTAGCAACACCAAACAAAGCAGCTGATGTCCCACAAACAAAGCCTTTATTAGACTCCTAGTACGCCATCGGGTAGATTAACATTTAGCATCTGTGTTCACAGGGCACTATAACGCTAAATACATGCTTTGGCAGATGACATTCCATGTTAACATCTTTTCCGATAAATTGCAACGATGCATGTAAACACCAGGCCCAATTAGATAACATCCCATGTAAATCATTCGAAAAGACAAAAAAGTGTCCATGTAAACACAGCTTCTGTGTTGATCATTGGGTGTCAAAACGTGCTGATGGGGTCATTTCTCCGTTCACACCCTGGTGAGTGTGTACTGTATGTGTAAACCTGCATCGGTCAGGCTCTTTCCACTAACAGAGACCCTATATGACTTAGGGCCCATCTGTCACACTGCTTGCTCTGGCGGTAATTAGCAAGGGGCACTATGACCCCAATGGCTCCACTATATTCTCAAGTGTATGTGTTACAGTGCATCCGTGTGTGTGTGTGTGTGTGTGTGTTTAGCGCACGCTAACTAGTGTCTGTGTACAAGCATGTGGGTCTGTGTGAATGTTTTGGTGTGTGTGTGTGTGTGTGTGTGTGTGTGTGTGTGTGTGTGCGTGTGTTTGTGTGTGTGTGTGTCTAAGCATGTGAGGCACATTCATGTGTCTCTGTAAAAGTACTGTCAAGTATATTTCACTACTTACACACACACACACATACATACAGGTGTATGTGCATGTTGCCATGGATGCCGTGTGGATGGATACATCATACATCAAAGCGGTTAACTTCACTTCAGACACCTAACAAGGAACCCAAACAAAGCCATGTGTTGGGCCCTGATGTCATCCTATTTCAGCATGCATTACTGTGTATGTTGTGTGTGTGTTTGTGCGTGTGCGTGCGTGCGTGCATGTTCAAGTGAGTGTGCATAGCCTACATTTGCAGTTGCAGGTTGGCTTTACAGGTTTCTTTGTATTTCTGTGTTTCAAAACTCTTCATACAAGCGTCACAACAGTGTATGGATCAAACAAGGTCTTTTTTATTCCTCTTGCACAAAATGCATTCAGTTAGGCTACTGACTCCCATACATTACATCATCCAAAATATATGAATGCTTTACTCATTCAAACTCAACTGCAAAGTTTGCAAATGGTTCAATAATGTTATAGTGAACAATCATTTGACATTCAACAATATATAAAAATCTTTTACAAAAACACTACAGTACTGTCTAGTGTAAAGGTCTGTTTTAGTTTTTTCACTTTGTTTATTTTTCATTGTTATTAGGTCCGCACAAAACATATTGAAAAAATACTGCATTTTGTGGAAAGACCTCAATGCTACTATCCACAACAGTAATAACATGTTTTTGGTAGATTAGGTGCATTTTGGGCATGCACTTAAATGAACACTAAAAAAGCAGACTCAAAATATTGCTTCTTGGCAATCGTAACATAAAATAAAAAACCTCTGTCTCTGTACATGCTGACTAGCATAGATGCACATAGCATGTAGCACCTTTGTCTGCTTCGTGATACATTCTTCCCAACACCTAAACCACTCTGTTGCTTTTGTAAGAGCCTATAGTTGTCATATTGCCTGCAGCAGTCTACATGTCTACATCACCTCCCGCACATTTACACTTACAAGTCCAGCAGTTATTTATAGGATGAGCTGAATGTGAGAGGATCAATTTGGTGAGACTGGCACACTTGTTTGCTGTGTTTGTTGTCTGCTGACAGCCATTGTTGCATTTGTTGACTACACCCAGCAAACTCAATGCTACAATTATAGACTCTCTCAGCTCAATGTTATGTTGTCATCAGTCATTCTCTGTCCTGTACTGCGTATGTGTGATGCAATACACACCCATTAGGTAACTATAAGTGATTCAGTTCCGATTCTCACTGGGACATTTTCTGCACCTCCTCTTAATGGTGGGTGACCTTGTTTATGTGTTTATGTGAGTGCTTTCATTCTCTTTGCCCCACATGTGAATGAAACAACATGGTGTGTGTCTGTGTGTGTGTGTGTGTGCGTGTGTGTGCGCGTCCCAGCATGAGGTCTGTTCTCCTTGTTTGTTGATGTTTTTCGTCTGAGTGGAGATCAGTGTTATCTTAACGGGCTTACGTGGCTAGCAGACCTGCCATCACAGAGGTCTGCACACACACTCACACACTCATTCACACGGGTGACACACACGCACGCACACACACACTCACTCACTCACAACGGGTGTAGGTAAAACACAACATACAGAACATTTAGATTCTCCTCTACTGGAGGGATGGAACACCATTCCTCATAAGCTTCCAATCTCTCCAGGATGAGAGACAGGAATTATGGTGGTCACGTATTCAGGGGTTTTGTTAAATCAGTTTACCCGTTTGCATATACAGTATCTATATACACAGAATCATATATATATATATATACATACACATGCACAAATTCAAGAAGGCAAACAGGTTTGTATGCACTTTATCGATGTACAAAACCAGAACTCACACAGACACACATTATTTTGTTTACTTCTCTGTTGAGCTCTAAAATGACTAGATTTGTATTTTCATACACAAATTTCACCTCTGTTTGTTTACCAGTTAAGATTAGGAGATTATTGTAAAGGACCAATTCAAAGGGAGTTTCACATGATGTACTTATTTATGTACAAAAGTTAAATGTGTCTTACTCTCCCCCTTAGAGATGCCACTAAAATATTGTTTACCATTTTGAAATCAAACACATGAATGGATATCAGATAAACACAGGGAGAGAGAGATAAAGGAGTCCTATACCAAAACAAACCCCTCTCATACCGAACCAATCTCCTGTTGCCTGGATCCATTAGTACCATCAGCAGTCAAAACAATCTATTTGTTATTCACCTGTGACCATTGTAGCAGAGATTTCATTTCATTGAATGTAAAGCAAACCATGTCCTGAGTGACATCACGCTTTTCCAGTTAACTGTCTCTTCTCACAAAGCTTCTCATCAAGGTTGGCTCTGTTGATTTTATTGAATAATCCCAAGGAGTCTGCTATCGTTAATGTGAATTGACTTAACTTCGAAGTTTATTATTACTTATTATTATTGAATTAATTACATTTTCTTTTTATTTGCCAATAAAAAGAATGTAAATGATCTGACGTAAGTTCTAGTGCATGCCATGAACTGTGAGATGTTTTCTGTTAGTATTATTATTAATAACTCCATTAATAAAGCAATATAACAATATCAACAGCTTTGCATTGACTGGTGAGTAGTTTAACTGATAACAGCAAGAAGTGGCTGTGGGCAAACTCATAACCAATATCTGGTACTAGCTTGCTAATGGTGGTCCACTCACCTGGTAATAGCTTATTGACATTGCAATGTTACTACTGCAAACAGTCGTGAAAGGAAGGTAGAAATATAGCTGTTGTACTGAACCGTTATGTTTCCATCTATTGGGGAATCCAGTCCTGTTCATGTAACAGTGTGCAATGTTGTTTTGGAAAGTTATACCATGTTTGTGAGTCCAACTGAAACAAATCCATTTTACAATGAAATGTATAGCTGACTGCATTGATTTAACCCTCCCACTGTCCTAAGGCATTTCAGCAGACTAGCAGCAGGGGTAGCAAACCGCGGAATGTCATATGTCCGTGTTGTGGTTGCTGCCGCTACTGGCAAGCGCACCGGGTCATTTTGACCCATAGGACAGCGCGAGGGTTTTAAGAGAGTGAAAAACATCATGCTTCCATAGCACATCACATTCTGACTCGCTGAGTCCATGTCACCGTGACATACTGTGAGGACTAGGGAGCCATCTGGCTTGCAACAGAGGGAATCTGCAGGCCAGCTGTGTACAGGCAAGGGGTCAATCATTAGTGTTTAAAGTCTGGGTGCTCTCTGTGGATCCCTGCTGGCCTGAAATTAATCACTGAGGCTTAGCAGATAGGGAGCAGTGCTCCTGCCATGATAGCGCTTACAGTGTGGCAATTATGGTGGAGAAAGTGCTCTTTGGCCACATGCGGTAGCCACCAAGGCCTGCTATCATGAACAACGGGGCGTGTTCTATTCTTAGCCCCACATTTGTCCGGTCTCATACATATAGGGTGATTTGCAGTGCCATTTGGGCCTTTTACAATGATTGGTGAGTTAAGATGCATCTTTGCCAGGAGGCTGATTGCAGGGGCATTGGTGGTAACACGGGACTTTTGGCTAAGCTGGTAGCTTCTATGCAACACTGTCTACCCTATTTATTAAGCTTAAGTTGTTTAATTCATGTACATACTGTACGTTTTGAACACTTTACATTTTAGTGCAAAGGTTAATTACAGTAACATTCTGTACAGCAAATATCTGTATATATAGGATAAATAAATATAGATGGCTACCATAGTAACAAAGCAAAGCTGGGCGGCTCGGTCTGTCGAAGTGGCAGTCAAGCTGGCGGGGACGTGTGATTAGAGAGTGAGTGTATGTCTGTGTGCGTGCAGGTTCTCTCCTGGAAGATGTTCAGGCTCAACACCTTCCTTAATCCTTTGCTGTCTCATGCATGTTTCACATTCTCCCTATGTTTCCTCTCCTGTACCTTTTCCTCTTCACCTTTAATTGTGTGGTATTCTCCATAAGTGCTGTACTAATGTTGCCCAGTGTGTGCCTTCTCCATGCATCCCCCAGGAGCATGTGAACATGATGCCCCCATGCTCTTAAGATGTCATCACCAGTCTGTCTGAGAGCCTCAGAGTGGACCTCAACAACTGCCAGTAGGCATACTCCTGGGCATTCATTCCATTGCCCAATAAATAGAGAGAACAAGTTCAAATGAAAGGCCACGGGCAGATTGCTATGCCTGTTTGCGTTTCTGCAGATATACCAAATAAGGGTGGGTTGTTTATTTTATTTTAATAGTACCATCGGGAAAACAGCTTTTCCCCAGAATTAAAGGGAATGGTTAGCAGGAAGCTTAGCAGACTTACATGATGGTGGAAATGGAACATAACAAGTTACTTAATAAGAACATTGACATTTTCATTAAATGTTAGTGCTGCTACTGTCAATGACATGTTTGGAATTATTTAATAAAACAACTTAAAACGTATCTGACATGAGCTATGTTGCATGTATTGTGTGATATGTTTCCTGTTAAACATAAGAAGGAATGAGAGGAGAAAATACTGCTAATAATAAAAGGGAGTGCATTTATCCTTAGGATTTGCTGCCTAGGAATAGAACACAAACAAGAAAAACTTGAATATAGCCCAACAGCATGAAGGTACACCAGTATGAATGTTCTTTACAACAGGAACTATTGGACTATTACTGTGCTGACCAGTGCAGCCCTCACAGAAGCAGCAATGCAAAAGGGCCCGACCCGGGGATCATGTCTGCTGTGCCCACCCACCAGGTAATCTGGTACTGACTAGCAGTGATTTTGTAGCTAGCATAGATAGCGGAGTAGCTTTGTAGCTGTTGCTTTTAGGTGTGCCTGTCCCATGGATGTATTGGTCTACCCTGCTCATGTGGGCATGCCTGTCCAGCAAAACATACATTGACCATAAGCATGTAATGATTTGTTAACTTTTACATGTGTTTTATATGTATTGCTATAAGGTCATGTGTTCTACAGTTAGTTAATGCTACACATTCAACAATCGTTTCAGTGAAATTGTTAAACCATATGGAAATACGATCAGAAAATATTTCTATATAAATAATAATAATAATAATCCACTTTAACTAGTGGATAATCTACTAAATTGTTAACTGCCCTATCCAGTTCATATTAATACATCCATGCACATGTGCACCTTTTTACTCCCTGGCTCTCTGTTACCCGGTGCATTGCCAATGAATGAAGGTGTGATGCTTAGTAGCTGGCTGTCGCTGTTAATGCGCTAAAATGTAATGCACAAAGCCATATGTGCAATTCAAATATAATTAGCAATGTAGAGACTAAAGATGGCATCACATGAAGCAATATTGGAAAAAATAGGTTTTAAGGTCAGGGTATGTCATGCAAGTGAGCTGTTTCTGTTACTGTGCTGTAACAGAAACATCAATCACAACAGCCTGGCTGTGGGACTGAACAACTGTTCCTGCTTTGTTTCCACACCTTACTCTAAACCAGTGGTGCCCAACACTGGTCCTGGGGTCCCACTGTCTCCCTGTTCCAACACACCTGATTCACACGAATGGGTCGTTACCAAGCTCTGCAGAAGCCTGATAACGACTTATTCATTTGAGTCACCACTGCGCTAAACCAACATACACCATGTATATGTTGTGTGTGTATATATATACACACACACACACACGTATCTGTTGTATATACATATGCACAGCACATGCATAAAAGCTGCAGCCGAGCACTGCTGAACTCGGTCACCTAAATAGTGTGGGCATGCTGTTGGTGTCATGGCCAACTCTGTAATGTTTCGTGATCCCAGTCCTGTGTCAGTCTCGTCACTTCATGTGTTTACCTTGTATATCAGGCCTGTTTGCCCGTCACTCTCTGCCCAGTGTTTCCCAGTCTCGTTAATTCCACCTGTGACTGTGTCTATGTCTAATGTGCTGCACCTGTCCCTCGTTGTTGTGAACCAATGGTCTGTCTTCATGTCTGGTCTACCTGTGTATTTAGCCCCAGTGTTTTCCCCAGTCCTGTGTCGGTTGTTGTTGATGGTATATGTCAGTGTCGCGGTGTTCCCCATGGTCCTTTCGTTTTGCCCTAAGCCTGTTTTTGAATAAACACCTTTAATTTTCATTACGTGTCTCGCGTTTGGATCCTCACTTCATACAATCGTGACAAACTCTGACACAACCTGGCAAATGACCAAATTTCATACATTACATGCATGGTATTGTTCTTATTCTTATTTATATTCCCATCAGAAAGCAATATAATAGTCATCCTTCCTTTGTCTGCTGAATTTATGTTGTGAAATTGTCTTCCACTGACTGTCCTGTAGTTGCGGCTGAACCACTGCCATCTCACTCAATTGCAGTGAAAATAATAGCTTACCGTATTTAATATTACATGTTGGCAGTTAAGGTAACTGGCCTATAGCGGTAGTGGAGAAATTCATTCAGGCTCAACTGATTTATTGATTAGATAAATCAATTTCAAATTAGAACTTTATGATTCTATTATGCAGTTCCAACAAAGCAACCAAAAACAAAAAAGATAATAAAATAAAATCACTGAACAGAATAAGATATCAACTGAGATGAGTCAGGGTAGTAGGGTATTATTCATCAAAACAGCTAGAAAGCTCTGTGGTGCTGTGGGTGGACTTCAAACACCACCTTATCTAAGTGCACTAATTGGTTACTGTACCCAGGTGTAACATACCAAGTTAGTAACTGTGCAGAAAGAAGGCAGTTCATTAGAATATGCATATATAACAGGTGCTGTGAATATATTGCAGTTGCAATGTCTGTTATGAGACAATGTTGGTTATGACAACCATATAGCAACTTTTATAATATTGTGTATTAATACTGTGCCATTACAGGGTCAGCTACAGAACAATGCTATGTATGTTGTGTGGATGCTAGCTGAAACAAAAAAAAAGAGAGAGATTATTAACATCAAGAGTGATTGCTTTCTAATATCGTACAATTGGGATTGATAATGGCACTTTTCAAACACTGTCAGCCAGGTATATCAATATAAAGGTTCCGGGATGGACCAAGTGGTAGGATAGCAGAGTGGGGGGTTTAATAGTTCTGGTGTTTATGGATATTTATTGGAAGTATGTTGTTTGTTTAAGGACAGTATAAGTGTGTGTGTGTATATATAATGTTGAATAAAATAGCATATATGGTCTATGTTAATATACAATATGTGGTGATGCACTATGTTGAAACCCTGTTAATAGACCAACCCAGTATAAAAGGGATTCAAGAAATGTTTGGGGATGGGCTGTCTGTGTTGCTTTTTAAAAATATATAAAGATAATAAATACTTTATATTTTTGTTACCCCTTGCCTTGGCTTCTCTGTTTACTGAATTATCTAGCTGCTCCCAACACAGACAAAAAACATAATTTAAATGTTGTGGATGGTAAAAAATTTGTGGAAATAATTTCTACTGTCCTACGTCAAGGTGTCTGTTATATTATGCCACTATTCATTGTCACAAAATGCATATGCACTCACTACAAACACTCACTGGCAACTGGCCATAGCGTTATCTTTGCTACTCTGTGCTCCCCAGTATCCTGATCCTGTGGGATTACACCTTTCAGAACAGAGTAAACCTGGTAACCCAGATGACTCAAATGTATCATCTCCAGCCTTCTGCTGTAGTGTTTCTGCAAGCAAGCTATTGCGTCATGGCAGAGTTAGGCTGAGACAGATCGTGGAGTACAGGACAGTAAAACAACCTGGTTGTTTTTAACTAAGTTTTCCTCTGGCTAGTTACTGTGTTGACAGCCATCCATTAGCATAAACATGTACTATATGATTTCCCTGTGTTATTTATTCCTTAGTCATTCAAATGGAAAGAAAAGTAAACTAACTTCATCCAGTCACTGTTATAAACATGTGTTTTGTTTTGTGTATGTTTGCTAAATGTGCTCTGACAAAGCCATCTGATACAGTGTAATATCAATCCTTCTGTTCTGTACAAGCTGCAATTCAAAAACATAGTGAACATGTATTATACATAGCCAATATGTTTTAGGGCCACAGTACTGTCACTACTCACTGTGGTCACATGGCATGCTCTTCAGAGATTACAGTCAGGCATCATTAATCAAACAGTAATTATAAGTGATTAAATTCACGTTAGCAAAACTCATACTGAGTAATAACCAGTTTTCATCATTTGGTCTCAAGCTATTTTAAGACAGGTCTTTTTTTTATGCTGGTGACAGAAGCTTGTTTGGCTTAAGTGTTGATTTCAATCATGAACAGCTTTGAAAACAATTATGTCAGAATGAATGATAAGTTACAACTTCATGCAACTAAAATGTGTTTTAAAAGTTGTCAGGTTGGGTCTCAAATGTGTGCTGTGTCTCGACCATTAACCTAGATTGTTGAGATTTATTTAAACCAAATTCTATTAAAGCTGACATTGACCTGCTAAGTCGCTAGGTCATCTTTCCCACTGACGAACATCACAAACAGCTCTAATCCTTTTTAAGTGTTGCACACACAATGGCTCCTAACCGTGGCTAGCAGGCAGTTACAATGGGACACCTGCGTTGACTTTAAAAGGGTTTGTATCCCACCTGGCAGAAGTGTCAACTCATCCCGCCCTTTCCTTATCTGACCTGCAACCTACTGTCACCTCTGTGCTTCTATTAGCCTGTCTTAAACTGGACCAAGATAGACAATAGTCTGCTGCCAAATTGAGTGCAGGCCAAGTGGGGCTATGTGCGTCAGGCTCCCTGCAAGCATACATGAAAGCTTACCTGCAAAGTGTTCTCCTTGCCTTCACACCAGGGATTCGGGAACAAATGGGACTTGGGCAACACTGGGCCCAAAGCCAAGCGTTCTTACGTCAGACGTAGATTACCGACTAGAAAATAACACATCAAGGCTGTTAAATCCAATCTGTTAATTGGCATTCTTCTTTGACCTAATGATTAGTAGGCATGTTATTTTAAATAAGTCTTACACTTTCACCAGTAAAATAAGTTTAATAATTAATAATAATAATTTTCCTACAAAGTATCTGATATTGAGGACTTTCAAACCCAAATGCATGCCATGCGGACATTGCCAGCAGAATATTTGTATTTTAAGAGCTAGTATAGAATAAAGCTTTTTACTAAATATTGCAACATTTAGGATAAAACACAATAAGCTATTTATATGAGGACATACAATTAAAAGGTCTGTTTATGCAAAATGTAGGCTACCTGAAATGTGTTGACCAACTCAAAAGACTTTTTGGATTCTAATGAGATGTGATGGCTGCTGGGTCCACTCAACATGATCACATGGGCATCAGTTATGATTATTCCTTATATAAGTTGTATACAAACAAAAAAGGTTCCACTCACACCTGTCTCTGACTGTGTTGAAATTGGCGTACACATTATTTTGTGTGTACGCAACATTTATAAATGAGACACAAGAGACACAGGGGGAAATAGGGGTTTATTATCCAGAAGGTAGTAATTAAACCAGAAGTGTAGAAAAATGTAATACATTTAAAATACAGGTCAGAGCCTCCATGTGAGGTCAAACATCAGGACACCATCCTCTCGGCATGGTCACCCTGGCCGCACCACCTCCAGAATCTCCCTCCTAGAAGACAAACAGGGAGACATACAGTGCATCCGGAAAGCATCCACAGCGCTTCAGTTTTTCCACATTTTGTTATGTTACAGCCTTATTCCAAAATGGATACAAATATTTTTTCTGTAAAAATGCTACAAACAATACCCCATAATAGCAAAGTGTAAAAAGTGTATTAGACATTTATTCACATTTATTACAAATTTTAAAATCACATGTACATAATGTTTACAGCCTTTGCCATGACACTCAAAATGGAGCTCAGGCACATCTGTTTCCACTGATCGTCCTTGAGAAGTTTCTACAACTTGATTGGAGTCCACCTGTAGCAAATTCAGTTGATTGGACACACAGCTGATTCAAATGAATAGATCGTTATAATGACCCATTCATTAAAATCAGGCGTGTTGGAGCAGGGCAGCAGCCCTCTATGACCAGGATGGGGGAACCACAGTTCACAGTGCATGTCAGAGCACAAACCAAGCCACGAAGTCCAAGGAATTGTCTGTAGACTGTCGAGACAGGATTATATCGAGGCACAAGTCTGGAGAAGGCTACAGAAAGATTTCTGCAGCATTGAAGCTCCCAAAGAGCACAGTGGAATCCATAATCCGTAAATGGAAGAAGTGTGGAACCACCAGGACTCTTCTGCTGACTTGTGTGTTCTAAATTACTTGTATTATGCTCCTATTGCTCCCGTGGCAATGATGTCATGTGATCGGACAGGATTTATGTTTTCAGGCACTGTAATTGTATTTAAAATTGTCATTTGTTTTTGTAAGTGTTTGTCTATTTTGTGGACCAGGTGTTTCCTTTTAGTTAATTGGCATTGCCAATCAACTAAACAGGAACCAGCTGGTATAAAGAGCCATATGCTGGAGACGAGAGAGTTCTGATTTTACAAACAAGAAACAAGTAGGGAGAGCCTTTTATTGTGGCCATCCTAATGTACACCTGTGCAATACTCACGCTATCTGATCTGCATCTTGATGTGCCACGCCTGTGAGGTGGATGGATTATCCCGGCAAAAGAGAATGCTTGCTAACACAGATTTAGACAGATTTGTGAACAATATTTGAGAGAAATAGGCCTTTTGTGTCTATACTTAGAGAAAGTATTAGATTTTTAAGTTCAGCTCATGATGAATGTGGGCAAAAACAAGTGTTTATCATTTTGTTCAGTGTATGTAGTAGACTATTGTTGTTTTAAGTAAGCCATTAGTTTAGCCTACTGTAGATCATCCCAAAACACGTGTTTTGAATATGAGCATGAGCTATTAAAGTCCAGTGGTTAATACATTAAAATGTATTTATTTATCATGTACTTCCCCCATAGAAAAGAGAACAGAAGAGTAGGCTAAATAATGCCTATGTGTGTTAAGGCCTATGCCTAAAGTAATACATATGTTTGATCACCCTTACTGCATTATATTCCATATCTTTTTAAATGTGCCAGGGTTGCTGTATTTAAGATTTTCCTTTAAATAAATGGACATTTCCACCCTACATTGATGCAGAAAAGGCACAAACTGTTTCATAAGAATTCACCAGAATGCAGAAAATGAATTATTTGATTCTCAAAATGTTCTGGCAGATGATGCCCAGACCCCCCACTATATATGTCCCCCCACAATGTTCAAACAAAATCTACACCCATGCTTCATTCACTACTGGACAGTGTTTCAACCCGCAGAAGCCAGTGTTGTAAGTGCTACCAAACATGCTGGACGAGGACAGTGAGCCTTGTTTCCACCTTGAATTGCATATCCTGTTTCTGTTGGTAACTTGTGAAGTCTTCAGTCCTGACTGAGCAGTTTGTACCCGTCTGCATTTTGTCATGTTTTGTCCAGTGTGTACAGCTCTGTCAGTGTCACCCTTATTCGTAGCGCTTCTCTGCTGAAGGGTTTCTTTCAAGGCAACTTGAAAATGAGTGGAACTTTTATGGCAATACTAGTGTGCAGTCAGGGGATATCTAAACCTGTCATATGCCTTGTGTTAAACAGAACTCAGCAGTCACTTAAAATGGGCGGGCACATTTATAAATATGGCTCTACTGCATATTATAGGTCTATTCTTCATATTAGATTTTGACTGCACATTTAATTTGTAGATACACATATATGATTTAAATTCAGCAGATACCTTTCAGGTTGCATCATCAACAATACACGAGTAGACTAATCTTTTTTTTAAATTAATGTCACTTTATGGTTTGCTAATGCTTTTATTACATTCATGTATTATTATGCAAAGGAATGTATACTGTATTATTTAGGGGGGTGGGGCATACATGTGTATGGGGAGTATTGCCACTCCGTTCTGACCTGGTGTAACCAGACCCAAAAAAGTGTGGACACACATTGGGAAGTGTTCTCAGTGGTCCCACTGGGAGTAGACCTCTGATTCATTTTTAAACTATTGGACAGCCTGAATAAACTGTTTTGATCATTGTGTTCTGTTGGTCCACATTTGACCTTTTCAGCTTTACCACCGTTTAGAAACACGTACGCTTGACTTCAGCATCATCACACATGCTGCCAGCACGTAGGCTGTGAAAAACGCTAATGCGAACAGGGTTTCCAGACTATAATCTCAGTGAAAGGTGATCTGAGAGCCATAGTTGGGCAGAGCCAGGCTACCTCAATTCCCCCATACAGTATGCTGTTGACCCTGGTGTTAAGCCAGCAGTTGTATGCTTTTAAAGGTTCATCTCCCAAACCATTTGTTTCTACTGGATAAATTGTCTGCTTTGTCTAGCAAAGCAAACAGAGATCCCATTCAGAATGGCTGTGTTCTTCAAAGTCATATGAGTGACACCTAAATGTTTTATGTCTTATCTTGCCTTTTCTTACAGTATATTTGTGTTGGAATAATATAGGAGAAGAGACGGTTCTTACATCTACATTGCCTTTATTGCTCGTTCTCTCTCTCTCTCTCTCTCTCTCTGTGAGATGAACCTTATTTGGGTAAAACCTATACTGTCGCTGTGTAGCACAAATGTGTCTGGATAATGCACTTTGTTGCCTCTTGGTCTAGGGAGTATTACATTACTGTGTTAACAGCCTCTGGGAAAAACAGCAACAGTGCAAAAATACACGGTATAAATATATAAAGTACTAAATGGTTATTCAGTTTCAGTGGGATTTAGTGAAAGGGTATTTCCATTACATGGTTCCTGTAGCAACCCTATCCCACATTGAAATTAAAAGAGGAACATTTCAAAATTAAGTCCTCGCTAACAATTATTTCCATAAGACTACAACATAATTTCCCCATCACCCCCACAATTTACATTTAAAATAAACATACTGTATTGTATATGCTTCATTTTATTTATGTTCACACACTGTCTTAAAGGCCATCATCCTTTTCCATTGGTCATATTATCTATTGGGCTGAAATTGAATAAAACCAGGTTTCAAATAACAAGAAGCTACTGACTGTAGCACTGATAAAATCTCTCCATGAAGTTTTGGTTAATGTCACTGGAAAAATGTTTTTGTACACAGATTTGCTTCCAGCTATACAACTGATAAATACTGTTTTCATTAAGCTGCAATGCCAACATGTTTTACTGCATTCATACTGAATACTGAATTGGATTTTAATGGAGTTAAATATTTTATAAATATGAAAACATCATCCAATACACTGGTTGATTGCACTTAGCTCTGGAACCTGCATTGAATTAGAGCTGGGACGTTTACTGCTTTTTATATTTTGAACACAATTTTATCCTTAGTAGCAGAGGTTAGCAGCCTGTCTAAAAGAGAGTTGCAGTAGTCTAGAAGGGAGATATCTAGACAAGCATGGACCAGGAGATCTGCCCCTTCACTTGATGACACATGGGCCATCTTAGCTACACTCGATAGAAGCCATCTCCGTTCACGTCAATGGACTGTTTTTTTCCGTGAAGCTAGACTTGTGAGGCTCCAGGAGGTTGTTCTGTGAGAGATACATTATGTTTAGCACTTTTTAATTGTGTTTTGATATTATTATTGGATGTTCTAATGTGTTATTTCTTCATTTGAAGTCATTCTACGTTGCAATAAGTTACATCTTTGCTGACTAGCACTCCCTTGAGAAATATATTCTAAATCTAATTTATGTCACACCCCGCCAGGTTTCCTAAATTATGCTGATTGGTTTTAATTCTGTAACTCACCACTCCTCCCACTGCAGTCACTTCACCTCCAGCCCCTTTGTGTTTCCCGCCAGTTTTGATTGTCTGCCCCACCCTGATTGGTTTCACCTGTGGCTTGTTATCCTCCCTTCTCATGAGTATTTGTGTGTGTGCTTTCCCTGCACTCTCTGCCAGTTTGTGTAGTTAGCACCTCTGTGTTGTAATGCCCCAGCCTTTAGATTAAATGTGCTCTCTGTTTGCCTGCTATTCATTCTGCCTTTATACTGACCTTGCCTTTTCTTTCTTCCAAATCGACGAAAGAATAAGCCATAGGGCTGGCCTTTTGTACACACATTGCTGGGTTTGATTGCCTACCTAAGTACCGAAGCTGTCTCCCACTTAAGACTGTTAAAGACTCTTCAATCCGCATATTGAGTCGTGCTTTTGAGTCCTGCTACTTGAGGTCACCAGTCGTGACAATTGAGTCTATATATTAAGTTAAATAAATGAGTGATGTGATAAAAGGCAATAACAAGTGATATGACATCCCATAGGGTATATGCATGCATGTTTTAGATGTCTCCCTGCTCCAACACGCCTGATTCAAGGTTGTTAGAAGCCTGATAACGACCCATTCATGTGAATCAGGTGTGTTGGAGCAGGGAGAGCTCTAACACATGCAGGGTGCGGCCCTCCAGGACCGGAGTTGAATAGCCCTGTTCTATGTCATTCTCTGTAATTTGCTATTTGCCGCAGAGGTTTCACTGTGCATCAAAACAAGATAGCCATTTTGCTCAGATGCCTGCTGCCTCTATAAAGACATACACAAGACACACACACAGCACTGTTGACGTAGATAAGCAACAAGGGTGCAGTTATTCTGGCGGTCATATGCTTCAAAAGTTATATTGTACGGAGGATCGGCCGTGTGCATCTCAAGCGGTTTGCATAATGCCTTTGCGTCAGCAAGCTTCATGTGTGGCACCCCGTGACTCCAGCATCACAGACAGACATGTCTCTGTCTCTCCTGTGTTACAGTATCAGCCACTGCAGTTAAACACATGAGTATTTCTGTTTTCCTTTATATATGAGATTTTCAGGTATTTAATATTGCTTTATGTGTGTGTGTGTGTGTGTGTGTTTGTGTGTGTGTGTACCCTTGCTTCTATTTCTTTGGCAAAATATTAATAATACTAACATAAGGAGATGAAAGGACACATTTGGAGGAGGGAAAATAGATTTACAGTACAGTAACGTGTTACTCTTATGTTGTTTTTATACAATACGGTATATTAGTAATTCATTGACCATATACAATTAATTAGAATTGCTTGAGGTTGGTGTGTCACAATTGCATACATAGAGACATAAGTGTAGAAAACAACATTTAAAATAAAATGCACTATTCTAAATTACAATAGTATAATATATGGACACTAAGGAATAAAATGTACCTGTAAGAAGGTAGAGCACTGTACGATACTGTTATTCATTAGACCTGAAGACAGCAGGGCTTCTAATACTCAAACAGGAAACGGCTAAGAAAAGTAAAAACTTAAGTCAGGCATCCCATTTGACACGTCGACCTTTCATTGCAGTAATATCCTGTGCAAGGTCACTTTGAGAACACGAGACACTACACTGAGATGAATGTGAGTGAGCAGTACCATTGCCCCATTAGTAGCACCAGAGGTGCTTCGGTTCTGTTGTGAATATTAATACAATGATTGTATTCCTTGTGGTTGTTGGCTGTACAGTATATTCTGATGCTGTGAACTTCAGTATTGATAATAAACTGGGTCATTCTTTGTGGCGTGCACATGAAGGGTTTGTTGTACCAATGTGATACTTGACATCTACCTGATAAATGAGTGGATAATACCTTGTCAGCATTGACCGCATGATCATATATTTTCTGACATCAGTGACCATAGTCACAGTTTGTGCATGTGTGCGTGTGTTCATTTGCCCTCATTTGGAAATGCTCCATGTTGTCATAGCTCACTAGTAAGCATGTGTGTGCACCAGTCAGCTGTATTGATCCAGGATGGAAAAGGTCTCTTTGTTTACCCACACAAGTGATTCCCGTGGGGGAGGGGGGGGGTCTTTCCTCATTTAGTTTATGGTGGATGGAGAGAGAGAGAGATGGTGCAGGGGTGGTCAGGGAGAGCTATAAGGGAAGGCTACTGGAGACAAATGTGAGCTGAGAGAGATACATGATGTCTCTCTGGGGATGTCATTTGTCAGCTGTCAGAAAATAGCTCCTGACATGTGTACCGATTGATTCTCTAGCTCACGGGCAAATTACCACAGTGGGAAGTGTCTGAAAACAGCGGTGTGTGTGTGTGTGTGTGTGTGTACGCACGCGCGCGTGTGTGTCTGTCTGTTAAGAGAAAGTGTTGTGTCACCCTTAACCCTAGGATGCATATCTTGAGTCAAAATGACCCAAAAGTAAAGTTCTTGCATAACCTCAAAACATCCATTTAATACACTAAATGTCTTTATATTTATTATTGAGAGTGTATATATATTTTTTTTTGTACCTTTAGTCTACTTTTGTATATTAATGTGGAGCGGGTCAGAATGACCCTGTGACCTCCATCAGGGTTCAGTGGGTGTAACAGAACACGCTATGCACAGCTTATTTGTATTCACAGGTTGTTACAGGCTGCTCTCTGGAAGGGATCAGAATGGGCCCTTCCAGCTCTGTGTGTCCCTCAGGTCTGATTCCATGTACTGTTACTGGGGAGAACAGACAATCTGTTCACTGCCCACACATGTCCCCTCATAATGACCGCACCAAACCACGCCCACACCTACACAGACCCAAGCTGACACGAGAAATTCATGATTTTACCCATTTCGATATATCAGGTAGTTGGATGCGCATGCTGGATAGGGAGGAGATGTGCAGGCATACAGAGACAAGGGCCAAATGTTCCTGGCCAGATGGCTGCAGTCAGAACATCTCACAAACAACTTGTTGGGTGAATCCCAGTCAGCAGTGGTGAAGGAGGGACAAACCAAGAAGTGTTCCACAGGGAGGGCTACAGGGTGCCCAAGGCTACACATCCTTGTTTGAGGGCAAGGAACTGACAGAAGGGATACTGTGGTACACAACTGTAACTACTGGAGGAGTGTGTCACAACACTCCTGCTGCTACTGTATGAGGCTGTGTGGCTGCAGTCTGCTCAGTGTCCATGCTAAGCCATTGTGTTGTTTATATATTGTGTGGCCTTGGTTTGGCTCACTGGTGTACAAAGTGCATTGTGTCTCTCTTGCACACGCACACGCACGCCCACACACACAAAAGACAATTAATTAATGTTAGACTACCCAATGTAAATATTCAAATGTTCTTAATGTTAAAATGTAAATATAGAGAATTCCCTTTTCATCATGCTGTATTCCCTGACTGCAGGGATATTAAGGTATACATGTTGCCAATAGGTGTTAATAGCAAAAACACATAAGGCAGTTACATTAAGTAAAGTGAGTTTCAGAACTATACCTTAAACTATACTTTATGTTTAATATCCATAAATATGGGCCAAATATTTGTTTCCAATTAAAGAAAAATTTGACCCGTCTTGCAAAACTTGGAGGTGTTGGGTCATGCATTCATTTAATGTTTTTGAAGTTAATTAAATATAATTCAATTCAAGTGGTTTAGCCAGGTTCCAGGATTTGGTAACTGTGCGCATAGAATTTGCCAGACAAACAAATATGACTCGGCTACTTTTCAACTATTTCCTCTATCAAACTGACCCGGAAATTAAATTCTATCTGTATTTGTTTTGAGTGTTGTTGTGCACTTTGACCTTAAACTGTGTTTACTTGCATGGGGAAAAACAAACAGAATTATTCTCATGCAAAATGCTTGGGTCATTTCACAAGGAAAATACACACTTCAAAGGAATTGCAAAATAATGGGGGTGCAATAATGGTTATAATGGTTAAACATGGTTATATGCACATGCATCATTCAATGGGGTTCAGATTGTTTATGTAATGTTTTTGACTATCTTGGCAAACATGATTATGTTAGTGTTAGAAGTTAGAGCTGTCATAATCTCAGTTTCTTCTGTCCATTAGCACTATGTCACATAAGCAACTCTGTGCTGAGTGTCTGATACATATGCCCTTGTAAACTCAACAGCACTTTCTGGAAGTGAGGTAAGTAAATTTTAGCATTGTCACTCACAAGTCTGTATTTGTAAATCTGGTGTGAAACAGTGCTTATTTGTAAATTTCACTTTTTCCATTTATTTTAAGCAGTAACCAATAATGTAATGTAACCAGTAATGATATTTGTTGGCACAGGATTAGAAGTACTGATATTGTCTGTGTCTCCTGTCTGCACCTGAATGCAGAAGGTGCCATGCAATTCAATATATAGTTGGAAAGGCATGTACTATTCTAACAGCTTGTGGATTAATGAAGTTGTTGTTGATAAAAGCGAAGATTTCACGTGAAATTTGCTTTAGAAAAGAGGGTCACTGCACCTCCACCCGCCCACACACACATACACACAGATTAACTTTATTTCTACTGCCATTTTCTTATATAAAATTATTTTATATTAAGCCTACAGCATCCATCTCTCTCTCTCTCTTTGTCTCTCTCTTTCACACACACACCAGAGATGGGAAGTACAAAACTTATAGTTTACACACATACACACACACACACACACACACACACGCGCACGCACACACAAACACATGGGCATGTAAACATACGAAGTGGTGCGATTGCATGTGTGTTTTGTGGAGTTAATATCAGATATCTACAACTGTAGTTTTCATGCTCGATTAGGGATATCATTAACACAGCGATTGCCCGCTGTGGAAAAGCTAACAGACAGCCTTCAGCTGGTTGTTTTTCTATCTCTCTCATTCTCCTGACTGTAAACAGATGAGGAAACCAGAGGAAATGATGTCTCTGTGGACAGGTGTGTTTACCTACTGTACCTCTGTACACGAGGTTTATTGGTGGTTTGGTGTGATCATACATGTCACACTCAAGAGTGTTTCTGTGACTGTACGTGATTTTACCGTGGGATAGAACAGTCCACTTAACTGAATAGGGTCAAGCGGCTGCATATCTCATCAGACACAAAGCAAGCCTGGCATCTTTTCTGTCTTTTCAACATTCGTTTGTTTACTACCCTATCTCCATATCTCAATAGTGTGTCAATAGACTGCATATGTGTGGCCCTGTGTGTGTGCATGTGCGCGTGTGAGCGTGTGAATAAAAACACAAACACACGCAGTCTTCCTGTCTAATCCACGGAAAAGCAAACAGGGCCTGTTCGTGTTTATATTTGCCTGAATGAGGCAACGTCGTGCACATACAGGAACACGCGTGCGTGTATGATTCTGCTGTATTGTGCTGTGGTGGTTGCATTTAACCTGTTCATCCCTAACGTACCCTCCGAAGGGGACTTTAGCATCCGTTGCTAAACACATGAAAAAAAGGTGTGCTACAAAGAAAGCAAAATAGACATGCTGCACACACACCAAAAAGGAAAAAACTGCAGTAAAATGTTCAAAAACAAAAAAAGCTAGGGATGAAGTGGTTTTAAGGTGATATTGGTCATTAACCTGAATCACACGGAGTGACTCATGAAGCACAGGTTGAAAACAACTAATAAAATAATTATTTTATTCATTATTAACTTAATTTGTTATGGGTTTGGTCATTTTTTACCGCTTTGCCACACGAGCGTGCGCACGCACACACACACACACACACATAAAACACACACTGACCACTGGCCTCTGAGTCTATATGAATAAGGGCTATACCAACAGATTTTACAGTAATAATATGGTTCACTTACTATATATATGTTTCTTATCCCCTTTGGTGATCACACAGGCAATATTTACAAATACTTATTTGAATTTAATTACACAAGATGATCAAACATAAAGCAAGGCTGTGAGAATGATGCACACTGCGACCAAACAAAAACATTACGTTTCTGTGGAGTAGCTAGAGACATTTGTCTGTATTACCGACATCTCTATAATATTACTATCTATTACTATCGCGCTGCCCCAAGCTAACACAGCAGGTTTTGCAGTGCTTAAATTAATTGAAAACATAATTCCTGCTCTTGAACATCTTTCCCAAATGTTCCTTTTATTTGCATCATTCGTCATTCATTGGAACTAAATTCCAGTTCTCTCTGAGAGTTAGTGAGAACTGTTATGTCACCCTAGGGATTTAAGTCTTATTTCCCAGTTTCACATGAACACCACGGTTGGATTTCTGATCATTTCAACTCATTAACAAAGCCTAAGAAGAACTGACAGATCTTGCTATGGACCGCACTTTAAATTAAAGTTCAGAGAAATTGCTTTTGATCATTTTAAGATGATTCTAGGAGATTAGCCTGACTGGCTTGACTGATGCATTTTGCTTGTTTCAAACTACGTAAAGTAATCCTTTCAGATATTTTATGTTTTCAGTAATCATTATTTTATTACAGTAATTACATTAAGCATATACATGTATTATTCAACAACACAAAAACATAATCAAAAACATAAGCATAAATGTAAGATAATAAGCCATTGTTTGTTATAAGAATACGTAGTTGACATTGTACGATATTGAGATTTCATTTTATTAGTTTGTGTCTTTTGATGTTTTGCTGTGATTGGCTGTACATTAAAGGTATGGTCAATCATTCTTGCTAACTTCGAGCTCAAATCAAAACAGTATTGCTCTGTGCTTCTCCGCGGTTGGCACATAACACGTCAAAATGCATTGTCAAGCAAAGTGTAGTGCTACGGCTTTGTTGATACAAGTGATGTTCGCCACGTTGTTTATGTTCCTATTTACGGAGCCAGGGCTGTGTAGAAGTATCAGATATTTTTTTCAACACACACAGAGAACGATAAGACAGCGAAATGCAAGGAGATATTTGTTGAATTTGACAAAACGTGCATTATCTTATTTAGCTTGTAATAGCTGACTATACCTTTAATGTAGAGACCCGTGACGTAGTAAAAAGTAGATCATAAGAAATGCCCTCCGGAGTCCGTGTATTTTATTGTGTGCTTGTGCTAATTAGAAACACAGTAAATAAGAGACGTCTAATTATACATTATATAGCAATATTAAACATACCGTTAAAAAAATGTTGCATGTATAGTATTGTATGTTAAGTATTTTACCACTGACATACTATAGATAACACCTCTGTTGTACATGTGTGGATGAATGATGCAAGCTGCAAATGAATTGCCCATTTTTGGGATCAATAAAGTTTTTCTTCTTCTGTTAAATGATTCACTGCAGACAGATGTTAGTTAGGTAATCTACATGTATCATAATCCTCTTCAGTCGCCTGTGTTGAGATTTAAGCAGCATTCACCTCCTGTTCCAGGAATACAAACCAAAGTCTAAGTGCTACAGCACAGTGTAAAATACTTTGCTAGTGATGAAAGGCTTCTTCGCTTTTCAGTGAGTCATAAAGCTGCTAATTTCCTTTCTCCACACTTCAGTGCTGCAATGAATCAATGAACAGGTAGAATGTCTGTAACTGTGGATAAATCCTCTACAGTCTCTCTTCCTGTTTGTTGTTCTGCCTTACAAAGAGCAAGACTCAGGATGTCGACACTTATGAATAAAAGGTGAAATGTAAAGAGGTGAGCGCCAGCAGATCTCTCCACAGCTTAGAAGTATTTAGAGTACATTTGATGAGCAGTGGTTAATATTGGTTGCTGTATAGACCCCTTTTTATTATAGTTTTACACAACGTCCATATTCTCAATGGTGTTGCTTGTTTTGTGTTTATATTAAACAATGTTATCCTATATGAAATGTTATTAATAAAGAATGACTCACCGTTTGCGAATCCCCTGAATGTACGCGAGCCACATCAAACCAGTTATTGTTTTGGGGGTTGGGTGGGCATGGCTACAAAACGAATAATAAATAATACCTCAGCTTTGATCCCCACCATACCTCTTCTCCACCCCATCTTTTAATCAGTACATGTTGACTCACAGCTGGGGGGAGATGAAGGAGAGGTAACAAGAAGAGATCAGCGGGCGAGCAGGATGGGGTCCTTTAGGACATAATCCACATCGTGTGGCTGGGCGTCATGTTTGTTTACACAGATGAAGGGTGCCGGCGCCACTGAACACCTTGAAGGCTGATGAATGGACACGCTGGATGGTCAGGTCCGCTGTCTCCACAGGGGGGTTCCTGCTCAAGCAGCAAGCGTGGAGCGTATACAGCAATAAACTAATATTGTGGCAGGTTTGATGCAGTGAGGGAAGAGGAGATGAGGTAACAAGCATGGAAACAAGGGAACAAGGATGGGTAGAGCAGAGAAGTAAGGAGCCAGAGGTGTGAAAAGTGGATCAGGGACAGGAATCCCCCCCCACACACACACACACACACACACACACACACACACCGCATACACAGCAGCTGATCAATAACCTATGGTTTTGATTGTGATTTGTTGTTGTTCAGATAACTAATTTGGTTCAACCAAATATGCTAGTGTTATCTGTACATTCTATTGTATTTGTGGAGTGATGCCGGTAATGTGATGGTTAGATGTATGCGAAAATACATTGGAATAGGACTGGGAATAGGCCTAATTGTTTATTGTAACAAATTTTAGGCCTAACATAAAACCTAACATTTTTATTCTCCTCATTGGCTGCTTTTGTCAATCTACTCTGGTGTGAGTGAAAGAGGGAGAGACCATGAGAGCATCTGGCTATCCTTGAAGGTGGTCCCTTCAAACTAAAATTGTATTTTTTGCCTTGTCCTGATCCGTCAACAATTTTTGACCTTTGCCAACTACAGTAGGCCTATCGTAGACTACTGTGCTCCCGACTGGTATTCTCCCGTTATTATCCCGATTTCATAGTGATACAAAATCAAATTGGTGTTTCTCAGTTTTGTGTGGAATATGTGTCGTGGAGCCTGGTAGGCGTAGGCCTAACACAGAGGCACAGGTGAGCATGGGCAAACAACCCTGTGTCTGACGTGTGTCATTGCCTCAACGCGATAATGGCGTCTGAAACCATCTGCAACCCATTTTTGTTTGCGCTGCTACGATGGGTTTGCCATGCGCAAAGTGCTGGCTGCTCGCCTTGCAAGCAGCTTGCGCGCACTGCATGTTTACAACATGTTACGTGTTTGGGTGAACATTTGTGATAGTGTATCTAAAAAACGTCTTAAATGTCACTGCAACACGCTCTAATCTCTCACGTTGGCACATTGTGATGTAGGCTACAATTGTATGGTTTTGTACAGTTATGTAAGTTATTTTAGTTATGCGTTTTAGACTAATTAAAAGTAATTTTACTAACATCATTGTATTAAAGGTTATATGGGGTGGGGGCTTTAAGGGTAGGCTATTTGAAGATAACCCGGAAAATCTCAAATTTTTCATAGCCAAACGTCGGCAGACGGCAAACTCCAATAATAGCGTGGATACATTTGATCTGAAGGGATTTGTCGGTAGGTGTCGCTATGGGTTCAATTGAAAAACGATTTAGCCTACAATGCACGACTGTAAATATTCTGCAACCTATAATTAATTAAGAGCATAAACAAATATTTTGGTTATACTGTAATCACTTGTTTAGATTAATGTGGGCTGTCGTTTTTGTCATCACGTTTTCGTTGAATTAAACTGAATTTTCGACTACATTACCCAGAAATCACGCCTGCTGGGTCAAAGGTACGGTGTATCTTGTCCAGCAGCTATCAACCTGAACCAAAGCCAACAACCAAGCGAAATACTCTCTCTAACGCAATTATTTACAACTCACAGTCGTTATCTTAAAACATGAACTGTCACCCACATAGACTTAGATAAAGCACCGCTAGTCATCCGGTGTTTCCTCAGAGTGTATGAGTGTCGCTGTGCTGAATAATAATCCTGTGCTGGACTGTTGCGGAGGCTTGAACAACGTGGATTACAGCAAGGTACAGTACCGCACAGAAAGCGAAAGTGATCCACTAGCGAGGCGGGGGACGGCATTTCCCATGGCGTGGTTTAAGACTGACTGCAGTGTTTTGTCATACCGAAATGTTAGGCTGTAGCCTACTTGCACCACAGTGTTCCCGAATATTTAGTTTATGATATATAATTGAACATGTATGTACTGCATATCAGATAGGTAGCCTACTGATAACAGCATTCGGAAAGTTGGAAGAATGTCTGCCCCATAAATAGGCATGCTTGTGTGACATTAGGCACTAATAAATATCAGGTATCCAACATGTATTTTTCTGGAGCCATAGTGCACATAGCCTTTATAGCTACTAGCCATGTCAAGATACACTACCCCCTGTCATTACAATGTAACATTAACATTTCTCACAAGTGCCCTGAAGATGCGGTTGTGAGGGAGGCAGTAGGTGTTGGACAAAAATAAAATCTAGTGGTGGACGCAGATGGGATGACTTGAAATACTGAACTGGCAAGGACACATGGAGCCTGGGCTAAAATGCTGACGTGTCACAGTGATATGTGTTTTAGTTGCTAGTTTGGTTTTTGCAGCAAATAGGCATAATAGGCAAGTGGATACTACACACCTTACGTTGTGGGTATTCTTTTGTGAGATACTGTAATGTAAGACATGGTTGCAAAATCACTATTCGGTAGGCTATTTTAAATAGGGAGCTCCTACACTGATATGTTTCATTGTTGTGCTCACAGTTAAGACAGTAATGTGAACAAGAATAAACAAGAATTCATTGATACTTTTTCAAGCAATAACACTAAATGAAAAGGAAGTCGTTTCCATATGGGTTTGTATCAGTAAAGTCTACATCAAATAGGCCTAATGATTAATACTGTGGCATGGATCAATTAACTCACTTCTGATGACATGCACACTCAAGAGAACAAGGAACTGTGAGTCTTGTTTTGTTTTTTTTGCTGGAATCAATACAGTTTCTGTGGTTTTAAGGGACTATCTAACAATCAGATCAGTCCCTATCCTGAACATGCTGGATTCTTTAGATAATGACACAAGTATTAAAAAACAACGAATTATGTGGAACAGATCCCTTGTTCCACAACATGGATCACTTTCTAAGCACTTAAACGTCAGGCAGTAATGGGAAATCCTAAATGGGATATGGAAGACCTTACAAGCCTATTAGGCTTCTGCGAAAGACCATCTGAATACACTCGTGTGTAAATCCAGTCTGTTAAAGGGCAACGCAGGCCCACATGTCACAATCTATGGCTACACACTATAGGTACTGTATGATTTGCTGGGCGACAGTGGCGTAGAGAGGGGCGACAGGTGATCCAGAAGTCACTGGTTCACCGCTAACTCCTCACCAAGTGTTGAGGTGTCCTTGAGCAAGACACCTAACCATAATTGCCACCATCAGTGTGTGAATTGGTGAATGTGAGGCAATCACAGCGCTTTCAGTGGCCAGAATGTTAGAAAAGCGCTATAAAAATAGAGAGCATATCCTGGGAGCAGTTTGCAGTGTAAATAGTAGCAGTGTCAGCGGTAGCCGCTCATTCTGCCTTTCATCCTCACTACCAACAAATAATGAGAGAAAGCTGCTCCTGCAAATTTGACATTTAAACCTACAGTACAATGTTAACATTTACATAAAACTGTCTGGAAATATGACCTTTAACAAACTGCATTTATGACAGAGAAAAGACAGAAAATAGCTCCTGTGTTTGTATTTCATAATATACTGTAACATTAATTGCAAATTAAATACATACAGCTCTATTAAAGTAAACCAAGTTACTCACATAAAGCAGGGTAGATTCAAGTTTTTCATCCTGATTGTGCTGGAGCTACAGTTTATCCATGTTTTGTAGTCAGTCGGGAAAGGACATAATGGAGTAAATATCACCAGGCTGCAGAGGGATTGCAAATACATCTACTTACAGTACAAGTACATTAAGCTGTTCGTCCAGTTGGCACATTGATGTGAGCCCTTACAGCCTTTTGCTGCAGTATAGATACAAATGCAGAAGTGTCCATTTGTACATGGACTTTCAACATTTGTACTTAATTATATGTACATAATTATTTTTATATAAAATGTAGCCCTAGCACAAACAGCAAGTCTTGCACTCTTGAAGTTGATAAAAGAATGACTGGGTGGAGGAAATGTAAATAAATGCTTTATTTTCCCCTGGTATTATGACAATACATTCCCACACTATGGATTTTATTTCATTCACTTACTACCCTCCCTGTTGCATTTTATGAAATTGTGTGCATTCAGTAGCCTAGTTCAACCAACAATGTAACTAATGTTGACATTAAAGGCAGGGTCAGTCATTCTTGCTAACTTCAAGCTCAAATCAAAACAGTATCGCTCCGCGCTCCTCCGCGGCAGCTATGAAGCATAGCATAGTGCTATGGCTTTGTTAATTTGAGCAGTGTTCTCCGCTTTGTTTATGTAGCTATTTATTGAGGCAGGGCTGTGTATAAGTAACATATTACTTCATCAGCACGCACAGAGAACAGTAAGATGGCAAAATGAGAGGAGATATTTGTTGAATTTGACAAAAAGTGTATTATCTTACATTTAGCTTGCAAGAGCTGACTACACCTTGAAGGACTTGCTTATTTGCATAACCATGCCCTCCATGGAAGGCCCAGAGTTTCAGGTCAGGTGGGATGCACAAATGACATCTCTATGAAGGCTTGTGGAAGAAACTCACATACCGGTAATCTGCCCTTCTCGTTGTGGCTGCATGGCTATGAGACCACTGCTGGCTCTGAGAGAAGGCTTGTTTGTTTTAAACCGTTGGTTGATTGAGGAGGATGTTGTGCTTTGGCTGTCTACCATAAGCCCACGGCTTGCGGCAAAGCTGATTTTAATTCATGCTCCACACTGAAAACCTTTTGTTACATGTCATATATTTAGTAAGCCAATGTAGTGCATCAGCAACATTATTATTGTATAAAGTATGTAAATGATGATCTATACCGCTGGGTGGGTGTCATATTGCTTCATTGATCAATTAATTTATCTAAAAATACATTGGTCATTGTTAAAGCACTAAGAAAAATGTACAAAGATCATTATACAGCTTTTTATTCTTCTTTCAGGTGGACATGTTACTGATGGACAACTTGATGCAACACATTGATGTGTTCGACCCTAGGTTCTGTGTGGCAGTGATTGCCATAATTTTCAACCCTTTCTTCTGGAATGTGGTAAGTTCTGCTGATGGCAGGTAGAACAGATATCTGACAGCATTATTCAAAAGTGTGTTTGGGATTGTTGTTAAAGAAGAGCTGGATTTGACATTTAAAGTTTGGTTACAAAACACTCATGCTGTAATTTTCATAGGGTGCAAGGTCGTTGGCCACAAGATGATTTTTTCTTTTCCCGACATCCCCATTAAATCGCTTGCACTGCAATTTATATATTCACCTTTATTAAAAGGTACCCCTAAAAATTACACCGTGGTCAATTGAGGGGGAGCAGATGTTCTTCTGTTTGGTTGACGACTTATTAAAGATCTAGCTAGGATGGGTCAATTTACATAATACGGTATGCAGAGGATTGTTGGCCACAAACGGCTACCAAAGGACATTCCCTCAGTTAAAGGTATAGTCAGCTATTGCAAGCTAATTGTAAGATAATACACATTTTGTCAAATTCACAAAATATCTCCTTGCATTTCGCTATCTTACCGTTCTCTGTGCAATCCAATACTTCTACACAACCCTGGCTCTGAAAATAGGAACATAAACAAAGTGGCGATCACCACTCACATCAACAAAGCCGTAGTACTACGCTTTGCTTTACATCGCATTTCTATGTGGGGAGGCGGCGCGGAGGAATATTGTTTTTGATTGAGCTTTAATTTAGCCAGCGTTCTCGAGAATGACTGACTAACCAGTACTGTAACAAACAATTATTTTTTGGCGATTAATCTAACAATTTTTTTTTCGATTAATCAACAAACTATATTATCTATCTATCTATAATCTAGAGAGCCAATCAATGCCATTGGGTGCGCCTTCAGAAGCTTTGTCCCTCATATTGGTAACCCCCCTTTCACACATGCTGTATAACCCTGCAATTTACAGGGACCGTTCCTGCATGGGATAATGTGTGAACAGGAACAGGGGTTGATAAACCTGTTTATCTGCTCCCCCAATTTCCCACATCACAACCTAGAAAATATTTCATGGAAAATACTGGAATGGCTGAGATGTGAACGAATGCAGACCAAATGCAGGTTTGAGCACTTAATTCTGACGCAAGAAGCGTTCACGTGGAGTGAGCAAACCAATCATAAGACTATATTTAACAGTTACAAATAAATATTTTATATGCCTTGAACATTAGCCTACAACTTTACACTAATATTGTGTTAAATAGATGTACTGGTTTTGCTAGACAATGAAGAAATAGGCTGTACTATCAACGACGATCTCTTTTGGTCGCTTGGTCGGTGGTCTATTCACGTGAACAATATTGCTGTAATTAATAGCTTTAAATTTTTGTAACGATTAGATTAGAACACAAAACACACATTTTTGTAGGCCTGTACTATTTGTAAGCAATAGCAAATAATTCACATACCAGTATAGAAGGACGTCCGTTTAAACAGGCTATGGGTAGGCCTATAAGATAGGACGTATGCTGCATATATTTTATTTAGAAACCCTGTGGCGGTTCTAGTGTTTAGGGACAATATTGAAATAAAATAAAATAATTTCTAAGTGCCTACAGATTTGCAAGGACCTGCAATGGCAGGAGTGGTTTGAACAGCAGCGTCGCTATGACGACCAGCTATATCAAGGGGGTACTATCTGCAACGGAAAACAAAGTGCCTACTACAAAAACTGAAGAGTCGAGCCGGCACCATGCACACACATGAACACAACTGTGCATCATTTATCATCTGGCCTGCGTAGCCACTGGCATGCTGCGGTAGTGTACATTATGCTAACTAGCCCTCACCATTTGCCATATGGCTCATGGCATAAGTGCAGCAGAGCAGAGTGCATGGACATTTTGGTGTCTCCTGCTTCATTGACCAATCTCTAGCGCTGCCTAGCAGAGGTCTTTCTTTCCGCCTTGCTATTTTCCATGAACCACTGTGCCACTGTTAGAACAGCCAATACGGAAGAAAGTTATTTTCCCTCAGATGTAGCAGCTAGCCACATGGGCTGCTCATTGTTAAATGAGTCATGTTCTTCTGACATGGAGATAGAATGTTAAAATTATCACAATTTGTGGACGGTCTGACCCAAAATTGAACAAACGTACGGACATTTGGACACCCAGAGTATTTGGATGCCAGCTATAAAGGCCTGGTAAAGGCGAGCTAACATACATGCATGTATGTATATATGTACTGTATGTGTACTTGCATATATATATATATATATATATATATATAGGATAAAAGCACTACTGTATGTACAAAAATAAAATCTAGTGGTGGACGCAGATGGGATGACTTGAAATACTGGCCTGGCAAGGACACATGGAGCCTGGGCTAAAATGCTGACGTGTCACAGTGAAATGTGTTTTAGTTGCTAGTTTTGTTTTTGCAGCAAATAGGCATAATAGGCAAGTGGATACTACACACCTTACATTGTGGGTATTCTTTTGTGAGATACTGTAATGTAAGACATGGTTGCAAAATCACTATTCGGTAGGCTATTTTAAATAGGGAGCTCCTACACTGATATGTTTCATTGTTGTGCTCACAGTTATATAAAAGCGCTATATAAAAAAGCTGTAAATTTTATATATATATATATATATATATATATATATATATATATATATATATACACACACAAACACATACATCTGCTATCTGCCATAAGGAAGGTTACCATTCTCCTTTGCTCTGTGTTGTTACTAATGTTACTCATTTATTAATGACTGACAGAGGAATGACTGCCAAGCTGGTATCGTCACCAACAGTATCACTGCAGCATATTGTTCCGAAGATGCAGAATTATACCCCTGAGTGTATTGCCATAAAGCAACAAGTGTTTAGATAATCTAATATTATATTGATGATACCCTATTAGTTATTTCAGTGTGCAGGGACTTTCAAAGAAAACATTCAAACAGTCAAATTAAAAGCATGACGCAGGCCTGACAATGTTATTGTTGTGGTATGTTGATTGGGCTTTAGGGTAAAAACACATCTTCTCAGACCAAGTGTCCCGTACCTCTTGGTCTGCTAGTACATCCAGTTTCTATGGCAGCCGATGTGTTCTCCCACAACATCTGTGGAGACAAAGGGTTCATGTTGTGTGCGAGCCGTGCGCATGCGTGTTGGCTCTGCTGCATCTACATGCAATCCCGTAATGCGACCCCATCGGTGTGTTAACTTAACTTTGAGGGGTGGGCGGGTGGGTGTATTCCCTGCACCTCCACGGATTTGCTTAACCAGGACGTGCACGGAACACTGTGTTCTCTCCAACCATGGCGACAGAAAGGTGTGCTCCTGTGGCAGAATGTGTGTTTCTGGTGTCTGCTGAATGCTGTAATTCTGCAAATTCCCTAGGTTAAATTCAACACGTGTTTTTACATATAAACATGTTGGTTGAGCTGTGACTTTGTGTAAACAATACTACGTACTAATAATGCGTTTTATTAAATACAGTACTGATATACAAACTGGATAAAATCATGCTGATAAAATTAAGAACTTCTATACAGTTATTACTATTACAATCACAACTGTGTGTGTTTGTGTGTGTGTGTGTGCGCGCGCTCAGACAAACGTTCGATCGATGCCTACTGCAGGAAGTGACTCATCTGCAGAGTTGAATTCTCCTGACACCTGTAAAATAAATAAATGAAAACATTCGATGACAATCCATCAGTCGGACTCAGGATAGATCCACTGATAGATCCCTTCTAAGTGCCTTACCTGTGGATTGGGCACTGATTGCAGGGGCTCGGAGTGTGATGACGTCATTTCCTGATGTACCCCCTGATAATACAGTACAACCGGTGCTTTAGGTTTACAATGAAAGCTCTCTGTCTTCTGGCTCGGATTTGACTACATACAGAATTTTCTGTATGTAGCAATTTTCTGCTACAAAATGTTGACATGCCGTCAGCTAAAGTAAACGCTACGTTATCCTCTCCTTCCTGTGTGCTCCCTGTCCTCCATGATGTTCTGCTCGGTTTATTTCCACCACCTCAGACACAGTGTTCTGCAAGCCAGAGGGAGCTAACGCCTCCGCTATATGCTCCTTTTGCACATCAGTCATTTGTGTCCCCTCTTCTCTTCCCCTCCTTATCTCTCGTTCATGTCCTCCCCTCTTTGTTCTCCTCCTCTCACGTGGTCCGTATTAGTCTTGACATTGGCAATTGAGCCATTTTATCAGCTGCTTGCGTGAGACTGTATCGCGTGAGACACAAATATACAGTAGATAGTGCTCTAAAGGCATTTTGCCTTGAACAATGTCAAAATCAATTTGCCTCAAGAAGACTGGAAGTGATGAAGGTCAACCTGTGAGCTCAAAGCAGTGCTAATGCCTGCCTTTCTGTCCTCACACAATCTTATGTTATAATATAGTGTAAAACTAGCTCTTACAAGGAAGCACACAGCTTCATAAAACCATTTCCAGGATTAGGGGTGGTGGGTTACAATGCCTGTCCAGAGTGAAACCACCACGACTGCCAAAAGAAAGACCTGGCCTGCTGCAGCACTCAGTGTTCTAACTGAAGAGGAATCCGCTAAAGGCACTGATGTGGACGGGGAAGCTTTCCTTTCTTTTTCCAGCGGTTTCCAGGGCAACAGGCAAATGTTTTATGTGGTTATGTGCAACCGTAAGAAAGAGTGCAAACTCCTCGATTTGATTCGATTGATCTGCTCTACAGCACTTTCAGGCAGTGACATTGACATGCCCACTCACAGACAGGATCTCTGGTGACGCCTGCGTCTCATTCAGACGTGCCGCGCTTTCTTTCTCAGGACGGACTTTTTCAGTGCCCACTCCTCAGGCCGTATCATGGCAACGTGGGCCTGATTCCTTGCACAGCCGACACCGGTGCTCAGGCCCTCTGTCTCTCACATGGCGTAGGCGTAAATGTGATTAACCCAACCAAGAGCCGCTCATATTGATGAAATGAATGAGGAAACCTCAACCAATAAGCTACATGTACCGTGCCTGGACATAAGGAGCTATTTATTTGATGGTGCTCCTCTGCCTGTGCCACTGAGGCAAGAAGCAGCCAGCGTGTTCCCTCCACTGTTACCTCACTGCCCTGGCTAGCACATCTCACGGAAACCATGTCACTGGATGAATTGCATAACGGTACACTCTGAAACGGCAGGGTAGCACGGGGACAGTCTGTCAGTCTGAGTAGCTCTGTCAACAAGATGGTTACACGGAGAGGAAGTCCAAAATGTAAACGTGTTGCAATCAGTGTTGCAAAAAAACAAACAAGATCTGGTTGAAAATAGCACTTGTTACAATTCAGTTTCGCAGCATCCTTTACCCTTCCTATTACAGCCACAGTTATGTGACAGACATAAACATTAGATTGGGAGTGGGTTCTATTACGGCTGCACAATTAATCCAATTGTTAGCTGTTACAATATTGGCTCCACAATTAGATTAACATGCTTGACTGCAATATTTACTTTTTAACGTGTGTGTGCTCCACTTTTCAAAACCTTTGCTGCATATCAAAGCAAGCGCTTCCTAAACATGCAGCCAGCCACCAGAGATGATTTGGGGGAAATATCTAGTCATATTTTGATGCAAAGGTTTGTCCATTAGCAGGAGTTTAGCCCAATATAGAAATGACCGCAGTGGTCTGTTATGTCAAAGTTCAATATAAATATGTTGTACCCAAAAACCATGAATAATAACGATACAATATCGATCAAAAATAATAGTGGTTTTCCTAAATCGTAATTTTGTCCATGATCTTGCAGCCCTAGGTTCTACTGTATGTGTTCACACAGATACGTGGCATACTTTAATAGATGACACTGTATACTTGAAGAGACACACACACTTCTCGACTTCACGCACATTCATGTCGATAATTGGGTATAATGGCATCTCTCACTGCTTACCGGCATTGTTCGTCTGACTTGGTCGTCCCCTTACATGTTCAGGTCAGAAGTCTGTCCAAAGTCCATGACTTCTTAATGGCTAGAGGCGCGCACGCACGCACGCACGCACGCACGCACAAACAACTAATGATAATGGTGAGTCCATGTGTCTCTCCTCCCTCGGCCATCTAATCTACTGTCTGGGGGCCCTGATTATGCCCTGCAGCAGAACAGTGACAAAAGAATGAGTCACCAGACCCTCAGACAAGCCAAAGAGGGGTTGGGGAGGTTAGCGATTTGTTATGAATGGAAAGGAGATGGAGAGAATGGGAGAAGTGGCTGGCAGACTAGTCGAAACGAAAAGGCCGAGTGCAGAATAAATACAAGGGATGGCGAGGGATGCTAGTGTGAAGACGGTAGAGCCTTAGGCCTCTCTTCACGTATCTGCTTGCTTCACCCATCCCACAATGGAGCCCACAGTCTGGCCTGGCCGTTTCAGCTTGTCGAGCTGTAAAACTGTTTTGTTGATCTAACTGGCCACAATTTAATTTATTTTATTTATTTATGGCTGTATGATTTCTACATTGCATAGTTATAATTAGTAATTGAACAGCCATCATGCAAGCCTTATAGGGCCAGGAAGAACATCCAAAAAGAAGACAAACCAAAGCAATAAGACAGAACAGCAACAAATATGGCTGAACAATAATCAGAAACAACAAAGCTAGCCCTCTTCAAAAGAAGTAATCATTTAGGCTACAGTTATTATGCTATTACATCCAAATGCCTTTAAAAATTAGCTGCTAGAACGGTGGAATTTGTGTGTGGAGATAAAATATTCTCACATCTGGCCACTAAAAGACATTTAATAATGGTTTGACGCACTTCGCTGTATATGAGGGCATGATGTCTGGTCTTCTTGAGCCCTGCTTATTGGGAGTTATATTTAGGCTGATTGCTAGTTTTCAGAGCTGTGCGTCATCGGAGGATTGTTTAGTACTGTAGCGAGTCTAGTGCTGTGTGTTTCTGTGGAATTGGACAACATATTCAGCATTAACCTCATTATCTTCAAAATGGCAATTATGTGAAGTTACTTATAATTATCGTTTTGTAATCTCACCTGCAATACACTTGTTTTTAAAAAGTAACTGTAGTTATTTCTGTGGTTTTAGTGTAAACACAACTACAAGGTGCTTGTCTCTGCCATGAAAAGGTGGGGTCAGCCTAACGCAATGGAAGCCTCTAATTTAATGCATTATCAATCAGCATTCGTCTCTGCTGATAAGGTCGTGATAAAGCAAGCTGACACACATATTGCATGTAATCTGAGTTTCTCTCTGAATATACAGTATGGTGACCAAAATCGTCACGGCTTCACTGCTCAGTGACCTATATCTTCTAATAACAAGCTGCTTGTGAGTCCCCACTGGCTCCCACGGCAAGCTAGTGATATGCGAGCTTGTCATTTTACATAATGATCAGAAGCAACTTTGTGTGTGTGTGTGTGTGTGTGTGTAGTAGGGCTGGCCCAGAATACTTGGGTACTATTCGTTTGATGGGTAGGTATTTGGTTTTCAATTTTGGGATTTTAATTTTCTTTTATTTTTATCTTATGTATGCCTGTTTGCTCTATGACTAATAGTTTCTCGGCAAAAGAAAAAATCCACATGTTCGGCGTTCCATTTGCTCAATGACGCAACATTGAATAAACTTCTGTTTAAACACGAGTGCGGTTAATAGACAACTTTATTTCTAAAAAAAATACATAAAATACTGACCTGCGGTCAGAGGTGGAAAGTAACGAATTACAATTACTAGTGTTACTGTAACAATTCGTTTTTTTTTCTTTTAATCTAATTTTACTTTTACTCAAGTATGTTAGTATTGTCCTCTCCGGGAACCATCACCTTATCGTGGTGGAGAGGTTTGGGTGCCCCTATGAACCTGAGGGCTGTGTTGTCT
>JAODUK010054215.1:0-18688 GCA_027564635.1 Typhlichthys eigenmanni
TGGTTTTAATAACTAAAAGCATAGTTGTACAGGCTTAAAATTTGAGAAATTTTTCATCACACTTTCGTCCCCCCCACATTAAAATCATCTCCTGCGCCACTGGTATAGTGCAACTGTTCTCAACATTCTAACATGTTCTGATAATTCATAACCAAATATTTTACATTAAGAACATAATCCAAATATATAACATAAATAACTTATATATTTAAAATGTTCTAGACAATAGCACTATACCATACTATAATAGATCAATTCAGCCAGATTTGTATAAAACAAAATTATAAATAAATAAATAAATAAATATGTATAAATAGGCACTTATTGTGTAAATGTGTAATATGCAATACAGTTTGACATAGTCAGAACAACTTTCTGATTGCTTGGTTTATTTATTAGTATCATTTATTATATGAATATTTCTGGATATGTGCACGTCACACCTTCTCATTGCCATCTCTGCGTCATCTCCCAGGCGCTGTGACACATCCAGTCCTTTGTCAGGCTAACAACTGAGCGCTCTGCTCCCAGCACCAAACACAGCCTAGCTAGCTTTCTAACCTTCTACAGCTGGTCCAGGACCACATGCCGGCTCTCGTCGAGGGAAACCTCGACACTCAACAAGTCTGGGCCCAGCAAGTCACCCAACAGTGTGTGTGTCCGTGGCGCTGCTGATGAGGTTGCTGATTTTGGCTCTCAAGCTAGTGGACGTGGCTCTTGAAATAAGTATTGATATGCCTGGATAGTCGATTATACGATCCACTGAGATGGACTCTCAGTGACCTCAGCTGAAAAGCTTTCTGTGCATCAGGCAACGTGCCAATGGGAGCCTCAGCTTTCAAGGCATCACTTTTGGAGGAGTAAAACAGAAATAATGCACTCCTCTGCAGCTCGGCCTATACACCCAACACCTCTCTTTCTTTCTTTCTTTCTATCTATCTGTACAAATCTGCCTATACACCCAACACATATATATATATATATCTATGTCTGTCTGTCTGTCTGTCTATCTATCTATACATACATATATACATACATACATACAAATGCATAGCCAGTGCTGGGAGCCCGGGACAGCTGTGCGGTGCAGTGTGCACCACTTTGTTTGCGTTCACAGTTAAACACAGCCAGGGCTGTGTGGGAACACAGGCCTTTTCTATGGTACACAGAACAGACAGCTTGCAGACCATGAGGAGTGTACTGGATTAGAATCGCTGATCTCAGGACAGTTATTTGAACTGGAACGGAAACGGTGATTGTTGACACGATGTCACACTAAGCAGCAGAATCTAAGACTAAAAACAAATGCATTGTGGGCCACACACACACACACTAACATGCACATGTTCAGGACACATTTATTCAACAATATATTTACATAAATAAAACTTTGTTGCAATAGTAATGTATGAAATATTGTATAGGCCATTTAAATGTACATGTGCAGCACATAGACCATTCTTTACAGTAAGTTGCAGTGGCACTATTGTAGTGTCACAACAGCCTTGTCCAGAAGAGGGCCCTCAAACACAATTAATTTACAGCATGCTTTTTAATAAATTAATGCTGGCTATACTATCATAATTTTACCTAGAAATCGTCTAGATAGCAGAAACACTAAGTAAGTCAAAAGCAATCCCATGTAAACACCATGAACACATGGGCCATTGGTTTTTAACATGGAAGATAGCCTAGGGCCTAGGCTAATCTCCCTAGGCTATTCATCTGTAGTGGGCAAGGACGGCTGCGATTTTATGCTAGTAACCCTTCATTAATGGAATAACATGTACTTGTTTACATATCAAAGCATCACACTCCTGTCCCTGTTTAACCGTATACACACGTGATTCCAGGGCTGTGTGATTGACCACTGTTGCCATGCCAATGTTAGGAAGAGGCAGAATTCATTCTCAATATTAATGACTTGAAAACACTGTGAAAATTGATATACAGTAGTTGCACCGCTGTGTCAGAGTAGCAGTGCAGCAAAGCCATTTGTACAGTATGCCTTACGTTAACACTGCGTGGAAGGGGCAGTGGCTTTTGGATTTATTAAAGCAAGAGTCACTGAAACCAACTGTTATCTGAGAACAGCCTGGGAAGGTCATAATATGGTGCTATTCCATATAATATGTGTTTTTTTTACCTGCATGTCAAATACAATGTATTGAGACCTCAAGGAACGGTGTCAACATTTGAAAAGGTGCAAGGCATATCCACTTTAACATTTACGTATGAAACTACTACATCTTTACAACTTTTTGCCATTGTGTGCTCACCGCTTACAAACCAGTATACATGCCGACTATTGAACATTATGCCCTAGAGCAAGCATATCCAGAAGAACCACAATTAGCAAACAAACGGAAACCTAGAAAGTACACACTGACATAAGATGAGCTGTCATTTGAATTCCTGCAAAAGAAGTGGAAATGCCTGTTCTTGGCCCAAGAACAGGCACACTATCACCCACCCTTGGGTGATAGTTAAATGTATGCATATATCTATGGATGTCTGTTACGTCTTTTTAGCATGCATACCTTCACCACACCAGTGGCAGGAACCAACTTCTGTACAAAGCAAGAGGTCATTAATTACTAATGATGATGTCGGCAGTTATGACTCTCCTACCTTTTCAGTGACGTGGTGTAGTGATGGCCAGTGTTGTAAAAATAATTTGTAAATTGGAAGGAAAATCATGTCTGCATGTAATGATATTGGCTAATGATGGCTGTTTTTTACACAAATAAGTCTAAATGCTACATTCTCAAATTCTAATGCATTTAATAGGCTCTAACAAGGAGGTTAGAGCAGACCCAAGGATTATTACCACTATGCCTCTACAACAGTATTATATTTTACTAGTATAACAAAGGCTACAATGATAGGCAGTCATGTGGCCCAGGTGTTCATCACATGCCATCATAATTTTTGCTGTTACACCTAGTTTGTATGGGCAGACTGCCAATAAATATATACTGTATGAACTTACCCCTCCACGCCCACAGGACAGGAGATACCGGTCAGTACAAAGGTATTAGCTACCACTACTACGTGGAAGTAGGCCTACTAGTGTAGGGTAGGCAATACTGTGTGTTTCTGGCATATAGGCTACTGTACACTTGGATTTCGGCAGCTGAGGTGAGTATTCTTTATTTATTTTTTACAAACAGGTTATGTCAGGACAAACGTCCTTAGCATACAGCTGAATGTACTGCATGTGGTCTACCGTATGCATGTGTTCATTTTCACAATACTGTTTTTAATAGGCTAAGCTTTAGTTTTAAAGCATAGCCTACATAATAGAATTGTATAACTAAATTAACAAACAAGACAAAAAATACATTAATACTATTTATGTAGTTATGTACTGAAATGGGATTTCAAAATAGCCTATGTAAGCATTTCCTGAAGCTATTTGTATCTCTTTTTTGTTTTGTTTTGTTGCTACATGCAAGGCTTATCAATGCATGAATGATAAGGGCCAGACATGGTCAGAGTCAATTAGTCATAGTCAATTAGTCATAGGTGATTAGTCATATGCGATTAGCATAAATAAAAATGGATCGGCTTAACCTGACATACCAGATGGATTGTTATTCACAAGTCCATCTGGGGAGCCGTCCATCGAAACTATTTGTATAAAGGGCAGACACTTTTCAGAAAATAGTTGATTGGATGAACCATCTTGTAATTTTCGCTGTCGGCAAACCCAAAGCAGCCAGCACACCTAAACCGCGTCTTTAGCTATTTGGTCAATTCAGTTCGGTTCAGTTGCTTTCATGACGGCGAAATGAACTGAAGCTCGTGAGATCATGACGAGGCTAGGATACATGGATGTATTATAAGAACTAGGATAGGATAGAGATAGACTCAGGATAGACCAGACTACAGGATAACAGCTACATTGTCTAACATTACACCAGCCTTTCTTTGGCTTATCTTTACCTGTGTTCGAGCGTTCTTATTCTGTGGTTATGAACTGCCTGCTGCTGTGAGTGTCAGCTGGCAGACACGAAGGCAGCAATAGACTCGTACCTGGCAACATTTGGCTATGAAAAAGAGGGATATTTTCCGGGTTATCTGCAAATAGCCTACCCTCAAAGCTCCCACCCCAGATATAAAGTAAAATGACTTAAAATGCATAACTAAAACAGCTTACATTAACTAACAAGACAGAGTTAGCCTAATAATAAGAATAAGAATAATAAGAATAATACCAATATGTTTTATTCAAATTGTTTTTAAATAGTAATACAAATACTTATTTAATTGCATTAAAGTGGGCCTGTAACTGCACGCTTGATAGATGAAATCAAACTGATGAAACTGATAGATGATACACATCAATATATTATAATAGCCAAAATTGCTGTATTTATTCAAATCAATATTCTATGGGTTAAACAGGGTTAACAACTGCTCTTATAAATCATCTGAGACCAGTGTCGATGCAGTTTTACACAATTGTCGGCTACCATGACCGTGCTAACCTGTGCTACTTTTTTTTTTTTAGCATTTTTCAAAAATTGTGCAGTACAGTGGGTGGAGTCAGACTCACTTTAAATAGCCTAAATATAATTGTGTGGGCCTACACTGCCGCCTAGTGTAGGTCTAATCATCACTACACATTGACGGTCATAAAACGAGTGTAGGTGCAGGAAGGCCTGGCCAGCTGTCTGACAACTGTGACTCTGCTGACTCACCTACATTGGCCCTTTGAATGGAGGAGGTTCCTCATACAGTTCCCCGCCATTTTCTATCTCTTGCTGAACACTGCCACATCCCAAACACATTTACATAAATGTTTTCACATTTACATAAATGTTTTCAACAGCCTATGTATTTTCTGTTATATAATTTGCACTAATACAAATAGCAGTAGTGTATATTTAAGGAGTTAGTAATGGTTTTCATGTATTTCTTGATATTATTACAGGTATCATATGTGAAATAATGTATTAAACTTGAATTTAGCTATCTTGTGTAGCTCATCTGTGCATGTTTTTTGTTTAAAAAAAAATTAAAAATAAAAATGGTATATATACTATACCTTCTAAGCAGTCATCATTAGAAGGCCCAACCCTGCACACATGCGAAGGTCAAAGCCCTCACCACATGCTAAGGTCAAAGCCCTCACTACAGGACCTTTTGGGGAAAAGAAGGCATGGCGCGTTAAACCGTGCCAGTACATACAAGAGCTGTGCAGTGGTGAGTGCTCACCACATTAACAGGACTTGTACCTTTACAGTTTATCTGACTACCTTTTACAGGGCCATCCCATCATGCCATCATTATTGTTATCACAGCAGTGCTTTTTGTAATTTATAATAGATGACTTCTGTTCTCACCAATGCTTTCCATGTTCCTTTCCCCAGCCAATCCAGAGATAACAACATGCCGTCCGCAGCAACCAACAGCCTGGACTACACACCGCCGGATGGAGGCTGGGGTTGGGCTGTAGTCCTTGGATCGTTCATTTCCATAGGTTTCTCCTATGCCTTCCCAAAATCCCTAACCATCTACTTTAAGGATATCCAGGAATATTTCTCAGTTTCCTACAGTGAGATTGCCTGGGTTTCCTCGATAATGCTTGCTGCTATGTATGCAGGAGGTCAGTATCATTTTCTGTATGGATCTCTTACAATTTAATGCATCTATACAAAAAAAACAAAAAAACAAACATATTCAAAAGGTATTTATTAGGCTAAGAGATTGGATTTAATTTGTGTTCAAATGTCAGAGCTATATTTTGTCAGAGTTGATAGATTATGAACATCATAATCCAGAGGGCTATGAGATAATTATAACAATTTGAAATTATTTTTGACTTATTATTATAATTTTTTTTTTTTTGTCTTTTTTTTGTATTATTATGTATTCCGTTTAATGTGTATTCAATAAAATTATTTTGTGTATATACTGTATATATTTATATATAAATAATGTATGCTATACTGTATCACTAATAAATGTGTGTATATATATATATACATATATATATATACATATTATGTATACTGTATGCATATTAATGGTTTATAGCCTGCGCCAACTTGTATGAATTGTGAAATGTTGTAGCAGAGCCAGCAAAGGAAACTCCTACACTTTTCTTTTTCCTTGTGCAGGACCAGTGAGCAGTATTTTGGTGAACCGGTATGGAAGCAGACCCATTGTTATAGTTGGCGGGCTGATGGTGGGAAGTGCCATGGTAGCAGCTTCTTTTGGCACCACCATCATGCATTTATATCTGTGTGTTGGAGTTCTTGGAGGTACACCACACTTTCATATTGTTTGTAGATAACTGTTTTATCCTATTTTGGTAATTGTGATATTATTGTCCATAACGGATTGAAAAGGGAAATATATTATGTTTTGTTTTAGTATATTTCTGGAATGGAAGTCAACAGAGGTTTGAAAAAGTTCCCATATTCACACAGTGTGAATGAGGCATTGTGTCATGCATATTAATGCATTGCTTTTATTAAAATAATGTTTCAGTATGTAATTTACTTTTGAGTTCCCTGACGTTTAGTTTGAACCTAAGCATGCTGCTGCTCAAATGTTTGCATTGTGTTGCCTGGTGTTTACTTGCTAATGACGAGAGAATGACTGATTGGTTCTAAAGCAAGGACGAAATCCTCCCAGTCCTAGACAGGAGTGGGAGTTTGATTAAGTAAAGGTCAATGGTCTGCCTGGCTGTTTCATCAGAGAGAAGATCAATTCTCCACTAATATTTATCATGTTGATAGCATAGCAGCTTTTTAGTATAGTTGCTGATCTATGTCAATTGATATAAGATATGAGATAGTATATCTTTTTTTTGCAAAACATATGCTCCCACACTGGAAAATGTATCTTTTGCTGTCAATTTATACTGAATATTGTTTATTGATGCAATCTCATGGGTATTTACATTGCATTAAATTCTGTAATATTATCTCAACAGGCTTTGGCCTAGCCTTTAATCTACAGCCGGCCCTCACCATCATAGGTACCTACTTCCAGGTCAAAAGGCCAATGGCAAATGGACTAGCTATGGCAGGCAGTCCGGTGTTCCTCTTCACTCTGGCTCCTCTTAACCAGTTTTTGTTTGATTCTTTCGGCTGGAGAGGGAGCTTCCTTGTTTTGGGAGGGTGTCTTTTGAACTGCTGTGTAGCGGGCGCTCTGATGAGACCTGTTGTCAAAATGGCCAAATCCAAACCCAGCCCCGACGTGGCCAAGTCCAGCAGCGCCACCAATGAGGACTTGAATCCAGATAAAAATAGTGATGTGACATTGGTCAGTGTTCAGACCAAAGAAGTCAAAAAGCCTGGAGGCTGTGCCAACAAATTCATTGATGTGTCGCTTTTCAAACACAGAGGCTTCCTGATATACCTCACCGGTAATGTTTTCATGTTCTTCGGTTTTTTTGCTCCAGTGGTTTTCCTGGCGCCCTATGCCAAGCATCAAGGGATTGATGAATACTCAGCCGCCTTCCTGCTGTCTATTTTTGCCTTGGTGGACATGTTCGCCCGACCAGGAACTGGTTTCATAGCCAACACCAAGTGGATCAGGCCTAGGATCCAGTATTTCTTCAGTTTTGCTGTTGCATATAATGGCGTGTGCCACCTTTTACTTCCATTATTACCAGGCTATACTGGTCTAGTCATTTACGCAGTCTTCTTTGGTTTAGCATTTGGTATGGTTTGTGCACTGCTTTTTGAAGTTCTGATGGATCTTGTTGGATCTCATCGATTCTCCAGTGCTGTTGGATTGGTCACCATTATCGAGTGTGCCCCTGTGCTTCTTGGCCCTCCAATTTCAGGCAAGTGTATTTGTTTATATGATAATGTGGATTTAAATGATTTAATGGTACACTTACAGTATACAGTATACATCTAATTAAGTAGTCCTTAATTGATACATTAAATAGTCAATTTTAATGTCATTATGGACATCTTTTTCTCCATTTAAGCATTCAATTTCAGTTGTTCTTGCACGTCTTTTAGATGCCATAACTTAATTGGCTATGTATTCTATCTGACGGGGGGAGCACAGGAGAGATGATTGGTAACAATTCAGAAATGATGTCACTCATAGGGCCAAACCTGCTTCTCATAATGACATACTGTATTAGACAGACAGAGTGACTGAAGAACTGGAAAAACATATACAATAGGTGACGTCTAAGCATCCGGTAATTGTGTTGTTTTCTTTTCTTGCAGGTGCACTAGTTGATATTTTCCATGACTACAAATATATGTACTATGCATGTGGGGTGATGATGTTGGTGCCTGGCATATTTCTGTTCATCATGAATTACTATAACTACAGGAAACTGGATGAGGAGGAGAGGGATAGACAGAGCACAGTTACGGAGATGAGGACTGCAAAGCCGTCTGAAATGGTGGAAGGGCAGACAGAACAAACTAAATTGAATCAGGGCAGTCCATTACAAAATGAGAGTGATAGCTGAATCTCAATCAACGTATGTGTTTCAGTGCCTAGAATCACAAATGTACAGCGCACAACTGCACACATGGCTGTAAGGGCAGGAAGATAGGGGTTTGTATGAGTCTGAATCAACAAACAGTGTTTATGTAATATTGATTTCAACCACAGTGGTTAGTCTGGACACAAATGAGTGTCCCTTTTAAACTATAGAATTTTGTGAACTTTTACTAAAGGGTGTGCGTGTTTCCAATGAAACAAGTTAATGTTTTGGACATTTTTGTTAGATTTTCTGGTACATATTCATTGATATTTTTATATATGTTAAGTAGTTTATTCATGCAGTAGCCTAGTAAATTATTTGACATTTAATCATGGTGTTGGGTCGTAAATCATCCCAATTCCATTGTAGCAGTAACCTTACCATATTCTGTATCAACTAAATATGGTTATTTCCTCCCTCCTCCTGAAATTAAGTTAATAATGCTTTCTGTTCTTGTGCTTGCTGTTGCGTAATGTGTTAGAATCGACGTCTAACTCGAGCTACATAGTGTGTAATTGTTATCAGGCTTTTGTGCCACTAGATGGCAGAACACACTATCATGTAGGAGGATACACGTTTCACAACTACAGGTGGGATGGGCCTTAAATGAAGAAGTATACTGTACGGTACGTTAGCCTGTATGTCCTTTAGTACTTCTGAGGAGGTTTTATAGTTATATGTTTTCACTAGTGTATAATATATATCTGTTGGTATTATTGTTGGTATGATAACAAAAATTAAAAATCAATAAAAATCACATTTTCTCCTTTATACACCTAACACAATATGCCAGGTGTACAATATGCTAGATACAAACGTTACACCGCAGTAGTGTCAGGTCATAGGACCATATTGCATGCTGGTCTCTGGTCATTGCTCATATTAAAAGAAAATGTTTGTGATTTTCTGGCTCAGTGCCATGCCCCAGGAAGGCACAAGGTACATGCACATACAAATCAATGTTGATATTAAAAAGAGATCCTTAGACAATCTATTGTCATTGTTCCCCCTTAAGGCAGACATTATATCCCCCCTTCCCCCCCTTCCTGTTTGCCTAGTGACAGCAACATTGCTTTTCTTAGGAAATCAATGTGTTTATTATAAGCTTCGATAATAATATGTAAAAACCCAGATAAACAACCTGGAGGTCTGATATAAATTGGGTGTGTTTCCCTCTTATTCGATTTCAAACATGCTAAAACTGTAGCCTATATTCAGAAGGAGGTTAAGTGTTTCAAACCGGCTAATAGGTTTCAAGCCCCAGGGCAATTCCAGACAAATCTTTTTAAAATACTTTTTAAAAACATAAAACTAACTGCATGTGGACAGGCCAATGATACCATTTAAGTCTTTATTTTAGGTTTCCTGTTCAGACAAACTTAGAGTGCTGGTTCCCCTAAACGTCAACATAATTATGTTGAACTGGGAATTACTTTAATTGAGACCAAAAGATCGAATACTGAAAATGCAAGACCGTCCCTTTTAATTATGTTACCGCAGGACTGTGAAAGCACTGTTTACTCACATGAACATAGGTATAGGCAGGCTACAGCTGCGATATACTGTAGTCTATGTGATATTTGTTTGGGTGTTCCAACTGAAAGATTCTGAATGTGTTCCTGGCATGGCCCTAGCTGTAATAATTATATTGAGTAAGATGCACAATATCACCTGCCTGCTCCGATAATACTAGTAATTATATTAAATTAATTGTCTTGTGTAAACAGTGTCTGATACCATAAATCACAAAAACTGTCATGAGCAAGATATTGTACACTGAAAAGATACTGTGCACACATAATACAAAATCATAATGTAATACAATTGTTGACCATATACTGTAAAATAAACATGATTTTGAAGGTAATAATGAAATATGCTTTAATTTAAAAAGCTTCAATATTGCCAACAGATCCAACAGTCCATATTTTACCTTACCTCCAAAGGGAGGGGGCTAAACAGGTTTATCTGTAGTATGTATGTAGGTAAAATTAGTTGATTCTAAAGGCCTACCTACAGTACATAGCAAGTTGACTCGCCAACTAATGTGAATGTTTAAAACATACAGTATATTACACGGTACAGATTAATTTGTATAACAAGTTCTATTGGACTAAAACATTTGAAGCCACGGCTACAGTAACAGATGATTTTGGAACTGTACAGCTATTCATTCAGAGCTATAGCACTGAATAGCTCTCATTATATAAAATAATTCCGCAACATCTGCTTCAATTGCATGATTGGGGCATCTGACACATAGGCAGAAATGTTGTCTGTTTAATCCCACATGTTTGTTAATAATCTCTACTAATCTTCTTTAACCACAGCAGCAGAACTAATCCGTATTGCCAATGTGTACACTCCGAGGGAGGCCAGTGCCACTGGAAATGCCAGAGATAGTTTCTTTGGGTCTGGAGCTGTTAATTCTGACGAACTGCTATATTCAGACTGAACATAAGTGGGAAGGACATCTAACAGGGATATATAGACAATGTTAAGATGTACCAGGAGACAGCGAAGCAATTGGCATGTCAATCCACACAAGGAGCTTTCAAGGATTCAATCACACACTGACTAGAGAGGCCGTCTCCTGCAGTGAGTCTCGGTGGATCACTGTGTCTGATTAGGATTAACTGTGAGCATTGCATTTGCAAGACTCCAGTCTTGTTCTACATTCATTGAAATAGTCAATGTTCACAGTGTATTGATGGTTAAATTCACTAGCACAAGTCATCATTTCAAGTGAAAAAATATCTAGAGGGCAGAATACTGCACATAATGTAGAAATAGCATGCAGTAACACCATCATGTAAAATACTATCATCCACTGCAACAGAGTCAAATATACATGATTGCTGTAAAATATATAAAAACCATAATGAAATAGTACTGTAATACAGCCTATACTTTTGGAAGGAATTGCAGAGGTACAGTAATGGTAATGAGTCTTATAGAAATGTCCACAGGTGTTAACAACAAATGTAACTATCACTAGCAGGACAGTTTGATAATACAGAATACTATGCATTTTATGAGGAGGGCATTTGGTTTCCTTATGGGATGCAAACTGGCTGAAATGAAACTGTTATCATACAGTAGGCCTACTTTTGAATTCAGACAAGCGCAAGTCAAAACCCATAAACTACCAAATATGGAATAAGATTTAGCCAAACGAAATTGAGAAGCAAAGCCCATAGACACATAATAAGATGATGGTACCCATAATTAACAAGCTGGGAAACATATGTCCATGAACTCAGAAAAGCATGTCATTTTGTCTGCTGTTAAGTAAGAATGGAAGAATTATCATCCAAACACACATTTTACCACAATTTTCTGAATTGACCAGGCTGTGCCTCAAGTCAATATCCTTAATCTGCCACTCAAAATACATTTAGCCTTTGTGTGAATACATGCGTGTCTCTGCGATGGCGGTTGTGAAGAAGCATATTAGAACCATTGTTTAGCCTCTTTATCTGGTGAACGCAGACAACCACTAAAGCCTGGGTGTATGGTGAGCATTGTGATGTTTTTACACATATTATATGAAAAATCCATAGTTTAATGCCTCAAGATATATATTACACAGAAAATTACATTGAAATGTATAATAAACATTCCAGTACAATATGTCCTTGCACAAATAGATGTTCATGAACTAATTTGATTTTAGAACTGAAAATCTCAATACAATTACAAATGACAGTACAAAACATTCAGATTAATTTATACTGTGACAAGACAATCTCAAACAAGAAAGTGGATTTTGATTGTATCTGTATAGGGCAGTGCAATTGAGATAACATTGTGAAATTTCATTTAACTCTCTTAGGAAATCTTATTGAATCTAAAAATCATTCCCTATGCCCATTGGCACATAAGATAGCCATTCTAGTCGTCTTTAGGGATAGACCCAGAGTCTGAAAGCATGACAGGGACTGGCTATGAAAAAAAGGAGAAGCGCAGAAATAATTATAAGGCCAACTGAGGCGTGTCGGCTTGTCCTTGTCCCCAAAGTGAAACGCAGGGTGAAGCATGATGACCCATATAACCATATCGGTCTGAACATCTGTGTAATTACACATACAATAAAGAACCCTGCAATGCTGGTTTTATATAATAAATAATATAATGTTAACATATGCCTATAAGACAAATAATCATTAGTGTAGGTACAGTATACAGTGTTGTTATCACAAGCTACAGTACATGGGGTTGAGATGAACAGGGAGTTTTAATATATGGCATTACTGATGGACTACAGTACAACAGACAACTTTCCATGCTAATGCAAAGTACACAATGAACACAAATGCCAAAACACACACATTTCATAAACAAGTTTTGAATATGTTGGCTGCCCACTGCTTCAGTGGGTGACTCAGTGTCCTCACACTAGGTTTGTGTTACGGGAGCAGACTCTCTGGGTCTCTCTCAGCACAGCATGATGACAGCACGGACTCTGACAGCTGTCTCTGTAAGCCGCTCAAAGGTGTGTGATTTTGTTTTTATTCTTTCTTCCAATAGGCATAAGCAGCCCTCTAGAACCCTTACAGGGGAAACGATGCAGTCTTCATTATGTCTGGATGTGGGCCCTAATGGCCTCCACGCACAAGATGTGACAATGAAACTGTGATGCTCTTACGGCGATATGTAACATGATATCCACATACAACAATACACATACAAACATTTTGCGTGGCAATTTAATAATATCAGTAACTACACATAAAAGGTAGGCTGCTAATTATAGTAATATATTCATTGTAATTTGTCACATTAGCTTATATTAGTTTATATTGTAAACGCATTTATGATTATAAAGGAGGGTAATAAGATAATTATATGAGTAGATTTCTAATCTTATATTTTTTTTCTCTACTTTTCTATAAACATATGTGAACCATTATTCAGGCCCTCATTGCTGTAATCAATACCATGGAGAACATGGTCATGGTACACTGTTTTGCTGACACTGGCAGAGATCACACAAAATGATTAAAATATAAAATTTTAAACACTAATCTCAAGAATTGAAGTAACAGAAGAGTAGTTTTAACACAAATTGGCAAAGAACTGCAGCTTTCGATTTATTGTTGAATGTCACAGAGCACTTACTGATTCGGTTATTTTCCATTACATATCAGATTATATATACTGTACCTTATGGTACCTCATATTTATGGTCTGCGGGAACACAACTATGGCACCCATGTGGTATTGACATTTGACGTGGCTGTAGCCATATGCACATCGGTCATGATGACTCTGTCTTCCATTGTAGTCTTTTGATTCATTTACACACACAATGTACTATTACACTATTATTACCATTACATGTACAGAGTCGGTCACCCATCACAGACCTTAAAAATTGAATCTTAATAGCAATTATCTCCAATTGTACAAAATTCATTGTGTCAAGTTGGTTTGCTCTGAACTGTGCCTTATACTGTAGAAGCTTCTAGAAGAAAGACTGGCTTTTTTAAACTATGAAATGTCTTGTCTGAGCACATTGTACATTTGATCAAACCTAACAACATCTAAAAGCTTTCAAAGTCTTCTGCGAGACACCAAGCCATGGCATTAACATGTCTCTTACTGTGCTAATGTTCCACGATGGCATGTCATGAACACTCAAGAAAAACAGAAAAAAATGTTTTTCTTAACTTTCAACTTACTGTATGCTATAATTTTAGTTCTGCATGGACCTCTTCAACAACTAAGTGACTATAACTATTTAACTGATGTCTATCATAGAGGAACATAACTAGTGGTGTAGAAATCACAAAAGCAACATTTTGGCCTTCACTAAATAAATATCTCGGAACACGAATACAGAGACAGTGTTTACAAACGTAAAATGAACAGGTACAGCGGTTATTAGTCTTTTGTTTGTTGACATTTTAAGTGACATTTAAAATTAAAGACAACCAGATTTATGTAAACAAGTCAAGCAAAGCAAGACCAAAATTAACCCTATCATTACAGAGTGGAGAGAAGGTTTGCGCGCAGGCACCAATATGTGATGCCAGAGTGCCCTGTTTGCAGCTCTCACAGATGTTTAAATAGGATGATTGCCGCCGGTCTAAAGGGTCCTTGAGCAAGAGGACCTTTGGAGGAGAGAGAGAGAGCGAAAGACCACATGTAGGAGGCTCATATGGAAATGTGTGTGAATGATGAAGAACTCAACTTTGTATTATGAAACAAGGGTAACAAATATTTAGCCTGATTAACTCTCTTTTTTTAAAACCGCAACAATAATAATGGCCATGTAAATAGGCAAGGCTGCCCGTCGAAATGCAGTCATCTGTTATTGCAATAATAGGCTGATTCTTATTAGCCTTTAACAATCTGACAATCTAATTATCTCCCCATATAATTGCATGACGTAGCACTGATAGCTGACTAATCCTTACAGCTAACAGCTGGAGATATTAATTGATGCAGGCACCCATTTTGCTCTGGTGCAATTTGTCTAATAAAGCATTATGGGTAAAGTCTTTAGCTACACAATCCACTAATGTAGTGATTTCCTTGTGTAATCCTAGGTTAGTGCCTCAGTGGAGGGATTATAGCTCATTACTGTCCTGCAATGTGAGTTAGCGTCCTGCAATGTGTACTGAGTCTTAAATATGTTAATTACATTGTTTGCCATTTAAGAAAAGCTTTTAATTAATATTCCTACTTCCTTTCCCTTGAATTTATGAGATATCACTACATTATCTTTGGACTAACACTATATTCTAACCTCTCCATGAACCCTGCATCAAAAATGAATAATATGGATTGAGACGTTGATGTTTTTTTAAATGGTATCTATGAGTCAGGTATGTTTTATGTAACTAGACAAATTATTCTTATATAAACCAAACAAAATGTTTTCAGCAAGGTTCATGAATATAACCTTATAAAAATGGTGCAAATATGACATTTGTGTCAGGCATTAAGAGGCAAAAGCATTTTCATGTAATTATTCCGAACAGTCATAACTTCACCTAAATCATTAAAACAATAATAAACATCTATACAATAAAGTAAAGAATAGAAAAGAGACAGGCTGTAAACATCTATATGTTGTTTTATCCTTCTGATTTATGGCAATAGCACGCAATAGATGATAGGACCATGGACTTATCAATAATGCATAAGCGAGTAAGAGAAATGACAAGCCTTCTGCTCGTAGCTTCTCTCCAGAAGCAGCCATAAATTTGCAGGGCAATAATAATGATTCCTCTCAGGGAAATAAAGGCCACCCAGTGCTCCCTGTAGTCATAAACCTGACTCCGTCTTCCATTGGCTGGAAGAAAAATGCTTCCTCTCCCACCTCATAGGAGTCATACACGACGGCAGGTACTTCAAGCAACCAACTTGATATGCAATCATTTCTTTTTACCAAGCAAAATATATACAATTTCAGCTTGATATTAGCAATTTTGCTGTTATATTTGTAGAGGTGTTAAGAAAAAGGAGGAGGACTGTAATGTCAAAATGAAGTTTACTTGAATAGACTGGAGGGGGAAGAAAATAAATGATTTTGCTATAATTCTCCTAGTTCAGCTGTTTTCAGATGCTGATGTTTAGCTTGGTGCAGCCTTGGCTGTGGCATCATCCTTGTTTTTGTTCTGGCTTCAATGTGATCATATCACGTACTGCTCATCTTGAACAACATTATATCTCTGGAGTACAGTAGCTTTGCACTACTGCATCCCTGCTTTCATAGCAAACAACGGAGGAGGACGTCACACACAGAGAATGCCCTGTCTTCAAATGATACTCCAAGCACCTCTGGCAGGATGGCCCTCAGTAAAAACAAATACAAATGGTCATTGTCCACAGAAAATCTACATTGTCACCAGCATCCCAGCCTCTCAGGTCATATAAAGTCAACACTGGCCAGAACAGGCACCAATCAACCCTGGAGAGTTGCCTTTAGACAGTAAATAGTAGGGCTCAAACAGTTTAAATTCTATTGGTTTTGCTAAGTGCATCTGTTAGAGGCTTCTTCCAGTGGTTGCATAAGACATCAGGTTCACTGAGAATCGTTTAAGAACGACTGAGATTCAATTATTATTGCACATCTGAGTGATTAAAAATAAACTATCAAAAAAGCATTATATTGTATATATCACTGACGTCAAAACTTAAAGTATAGGTTCACTTTAGTCGACCCAGACTTTATTAAAACGTTGTTTACCATCATTAATAATGGTGATTAACACAAATTGAAATGCATACCACTCTGCTTAAGCTTCTCGCTGGGCTTGTAACACAGTTATATGGGCAACTATTGAATATTTCAAAAACGACAATTAAGCTTAATTTTAATCATGGGAAATGCATTATGTAGCTTTAATGTATACTGCTAGTCACGTCCTTTTTACTTTTAAGCTGATATGCTGGGTTTGTGAATATTTGTGAATATTTCTGTTATACTATAAAGACATGCCTCACTATACTGTTAGTTACCCTTTTATCAGCAGGATATTTGTCAGCATTTTATGGGATTTAACAGTTGCCCTTTGAATACATCATGAGCCTGAGATGTGTCAGCAGGTAAGGGTCTGTCTGACATTAGTTTCAGCCTCTTCCATGCATTAGCAATACGTCACATAAATCTGAACGTCTGAAAACTATATACTCCTGTAAGCTCGACACAGGTCTTTCGGGAAGTGATGCTCTCACAAGTATGTATCTGTAATTTTCTGTGCAACGCTAGTGCACTGCTTTATTTACTAATTTAATTTGACAGATTTACAAAGACTTGTAAACAGCCTGTTGTTTAGTTTTCCAATGATTCACTCATTTTAAAGGAGTCTTTTCATGCTCCTTTCCATTTGTTGACACAGTTCCTTGACTTCTCAATGCAACGCAGCTGACAAGCTTAGGTGAAAATACCACATAGTTTATAGCTAGCTGCTAGCAACAACACAAAATGACAGGCTATTCGGAAGAAATATTCTGTCTTTGTTATTATCACGGACGTATCGTTAAATGTTTTGTATGATATGACTGATCACTGACCCAAATAAAAACATTATTACCAAAAATGGCAATCAGTTTCCGGCAGGGGATACAATTTCAGTATGACACACGAGTGCGTCTTTATCAGTTATCAATGTTTAGGTTAAGTAAATCAACCAAACATTATTTAAGCAGCCTATTTGTAATCCATTTACGGTTTCTGAACAATAGCCTATATTAATCTAATGTAGTTATTGATGTGCACACACACACTGTGTGCAGTTTCCCCATCCCTCTCCAATTTTTAGCCAATGCAGACCAGGAAGCTAACCACTAGTCCACTTTGAAAGGCTTACTACTTCTCCATGACACATCGACATTGGTAATTCAAAAAACAACTAGAAATACTTGGTTTTCATGGAATGGGTCCTTTATGTTTAAAGTCCGTTTTGGTCATTGAGTTACATAATTGGTCTTTGTGCATGTTAATCAAATTACTTCTCTTGTCAAGCAAGCGGATACTGACGCAGTTAGCCAGCGCTTAGTCTCGCAGTTGACATGCACAAAGACCAACTACGTAGGCCTATCTCAATGACCAAGTCGGGCATTAAACTTGCAATGAGGAAATCTTAACAACAGGACTATGCCTGTTTGCAGGTATTGTAAATCTGTAAAATATAGCCTATAGGCTACGGTTACTGATTAAAATAATTTAAAACATTTTAATTAGTAAATAAAGCACTGCTCTATCTTTGCATAGGAAATTACAGAGATATACTTGTGAGTGACAATGCAAAAAGCCAATGGATATCAACATTACTTCGATGAAAGTCCGAGAGTCTCGTGTCGTGCTTACAGGGGTATAAGTATCAGACGTTCAGCACAGAGTTGCCTATGTGATGTATTGCTAATGAATGCAAGCGGCTGAGACTAGCCAGCGCTGTGTGCCAGACTTTACGTACAGTAGGCCTATATGTAAAGGCTGGCTCTGAGAGACTATTCTGACATTGACTGCAAACATGACTATCGTCATGATAAAAAAAATTGCATTTCTACATGTACTGTACCTTCTAAATGTACTGTAGCCTACAATCTAAACCAATGGTTCTTAACCTTATTGGAGGTACTGAACCCTGCAAGCTTCATCAGTGCATTCACCGAACCCTTTGTAATTGGAAAAATAAAATATGATTTCTTCAAAACATAGGTATATATTGTATTTGTGCACAAAATGAACCATGCATC
>JAODUK010054226.1:0-18682 GCA_027564635.1 Typhlichthys eigenmanni
ATCAGGTGTGTTGGAGCAGGGAGACATCTAAAACATGCAGCACAGCGGCCCTCCAGGACTGGAATTGAATAACCCTGCCCTATCAGACTCATTCTAACTACCACTCATATTGTACAGTGTCAAACATTTCGTAAACTAGGTTTATATCAGTAACCCATTACCTGTTCCCTTTGAACTGTGTTCCTGTCTTTATTGTTACAAACTCAATATTATACTAAAGTCCTTTATAGAAATATGAAATATAAATGAGCAACGTTTAGTGAACACTTGGTTTAAGTGTGAAATAGACTAAAGGTACGCAGCACATCATTGTCACATATTGTTTTATCCCAGTGTTTATGTGACAAAGTGAAGCTTTTATGGTAAATAATTGCAGTAAGTCAATTATATTGAATGAAACTTCCAAAATTATTGATTCCAAATCAGACTGGTTAATATTGGCCAGAAATTCTGTCAGATCAAGGGCTGTCACTTCTGCGAAATGAACAGTAATATTCTGATGGCACCATTCAGACTGTAAGCATCTTTGTGGATGAGTTATATATGTAATATTAAGAAAATTACTACTGATTTTGTAATTACTGGATAATACTGATGGTTACATTAACATATTTTGAATAAATTGTTTATTTTGAGAATTTGAGTGTTTTTTTTTTTTAATCGCAAAACAAATTCTGTAAATGTTTAAATGTATATATTATGCGTATTCCTAATCTATTTGAAAGCAATAACAATAGTTTGATGAATGATCAATGATCTATTTACTTTTTTTTTCAGATCGGGTGTAATGTAACACTTATTCGATGTGTTTTTTTCCCCCCCATTATGACGTTTTTATAACAATCCTTTTAGAAATCCCAACAGGCTGAACTACACATTGAAAACCTTGTGCAGTTCACTTTAAAATAGGGAGTTGACCAATCTATATCTCTCCTTCAGATGTCGGTTTGTCCTCGTTCTATCTCTCCTGTACAGCGCTTTTCTCCATGAGACTGGTAGCGTGTGTGTGTGTGTGTGGGGCGGGGGGCTGTCCATCAGTACACAGCAGCCAGGGTCTTGGTTGTTGTCCCCTGCCCCTTCTCTTTCTTTCATTCATAAGTTTCTTTGTTACAGGGGTGACGAGGTCAATGCGTGCCATTCATTGACTAGTTGGTTTGGAGAAGTTAACATTTGCCTTATAGTTTCACCCATGTGCGTAAACGCATGTGGAAGGGTTAGAGCTCATCGCAGCACATCTGTGTCACTGCGCGATGACTCAGTGTGCGCTGTTCTGCCAGCCTATGGCTTTAGGCGTCCAGGTGTAAGTGGCCTGACACACATCACTGACATATTCAGATTAAAACTAAACACCGTACACGTCAAGAGCTTTTATAAGCAGTAACACACACAGCCTTATGTTGCTCCTCGCTAGTGGTTATATTAAACTTTGTATTGAGTTCTCATTTGATGATTTTAGGGAAGTCTGGAATTACATCCATGAGTATGCAACTTTTTCTTACCACAACTACTGTAAAATTGTTATACGATATTATGCAATAGATGCCACGAAACTGAGCCTGCAGACAAACACTATTTAATCACTAAAATACATCCAAATTAGACTGCACTGTGGTCACTGTCTCTATTACACAACCTTGAACAAATTCACCATTCATCTAATCAGTACACTACGGTGTACATCCAAGTCTTGGGTGCTGAAACGTGATACCCGGTAACCTCTTATCTGTGTTCCATGGCCTGTCTGTTTCGCTACATAACTGGGCCTTGGTTACAGATGTATTCAGTTGGAGCCAGCTGGCTCCAACCCCAGTCCGTCAGGCCTGCCACTCTTTAGCAGAGATCAGGCCTGATCAGTGCCAGCATTAGCATACAGACACTATAGTTACTAAACACATTGACTAAAAATAGGCAGCAATTCCATTTTTTGGAAGCGACCAACTGCCAGTCAGACATAACTCATAATTTCGGGTTGTTTGCTGCTATGGAAACAAAGTGAAAACACAACAAGATGCTCCGCTTCAGACACGCTGTCGGTAGGGCAGGATGATGAGGAAATCAGGCATACCGGTAAGGGTTGGGGAAATATGGTGGGGGACTCAAGAAAAACAAGTAGGGAAATTATTAATATTCAATTGTGGATTTGTAGATGGGAGGACCTACACATGCAAAAGTGCTCCTGTAAATGAGTGAGGAAATGTACTCGATAGCCCACTTACACAGTATTGACAGTTCACAGATATTCTATGAATTTCCGGTGTGAACATGTTTGTCATTTCTTTTCCACCTAAAATATCATAGGCTATTTTTACTACAGTATAACAATCTAAGCAGAATTGTAATGTGTGACTCACCATGTGTGTCTACATAACATGTCAAATGACAAATGTCATCTAAACCTTACAATTATATGTGCAAAAATTGCCATAGAAACCAACACAGTTTATTTTCCATTACTATAGCCCAGACAGGCAAAGTCAGGCCCGGGGCCGGATTCGACCCTTTGAGACATTCTACCCGGCCCGCACCTTACAACATTTTTTAAAATAATACAACATAAAATATCTCTCTCTCTCTCTGCAGAATGTTACTTTATTTACTGCTGCATAAAAAATATATATAAACTGTTACGTTCAACGATGAAAATGGGATAGAAATAAATATGCAAGTTAACAAAGTTAACTATTTTGTTTTATTATAAAATGTTTTAGCATGTTGGTTTAAAAGGTAATGTGGCCTGCGAAGTTCTCTGACATTTTCAATGTGGGCCCTAAGTGAAAATAATTGCCCACCCCTGCTGTAGCCTATATTCCACACCTGACTAGCACAACCTATTTGCAGGCAGCACAAAAAATAGAAAATGTGCCCAAGCCTAGCCTATTTGTATCTTGTACTGTAAGTAGACATGTGGAAGGGGTGGGAGATGCATTTAAATTGTTTCTTCCTATGTTGAGAAAGACTTTTCACTACTTGATGACATAAATAACTTGGTAGACAAGACATACAGCATTCTAGGCAAAATCTTTACCTACTGTATATCTCTTTACTTAGGTTAAAGGTTAATGTATGTTCTCTCAGCACAAGTACTACAGTATGAATTATTTAAAGGTTTATCACTAAGATTCCTCTCTCATCTGCACGTTTCCGGTAGCCATACATCTCTTCCTTTCAAAGTGTGAGTGAGTAGTTGCATTATCTGTATGTATATCATACAAAGTTTCTGTTCATTGACAGTGTTAAATACCACTTACACTTGATGATTTAGTTGATGGTAGCCTACATTTACAGTTAGGCCTATATTTTGACGCATTTTTTCTTTCACATATACACTTTATCACAAAAAAAAAGGGCCAAAGATGGCAAGGTTGTTTTAAGGTAAGTAGTTAACGTATTAACAAAACAACATTGTAGCCTGTCTGTTTATAGCTAGGCATCTAATCTTAGAAATATATATATATATCATAAATATATCATATCGCAGGAGTAGGTTTGAATAGGCTCAGGCTGTAGGTTTGAAGTACAAATAAAATTGTATTATATCGTTACCTTTAAATTCCCCCTCCCGTCACTCCCCCACGTCAAACCTTATTGGCTGTGCGATTATCACCAATGGGACAGTGGGCCAGAGGCTGAGCGACACAGGAGAACGCTAAAGTGCAGAATACCAGAAGCCAGATATTAGCTTTTACAGCAAATTAACATATGTTTAAAGTATCTGTGATCCTAATATTTATTATATTTTACCACAACGATAATGTTTTTCTGTCGTAGAGCGAGACATACGTCGGTTTTATATAAAGCTTGCAAACCAGCGGGAATATTGGCGTTAAAAGAAAATATATTTAGCAACGTTACATGGATATCACCAGAAAACTATGCACTTCAATGTTGTCGTGCTTTGTGTGCATCCACCGGCGTTCGTGACGTCTTGCACCGGACAGATACAGAGTACTTGACGGCTGTCAAAAACTGTGACTCTTCTCGTTTTCTAATGGACCACGGTCGACCCTTTGATCGGGTGGCTACTTTTGCCGTGACTCTCTCCAAAACGCAGCTCGCATTTTGCAAGCACACATATGGTTTCAGATCGCCGCACAGCCACGTTAACAGCAGCAAAAGCATACGAGCACCACAAACAGTTTTGCTTACGGCGGGTGCAAATGTTAGCCCTGCAAGCTTTTTCACAACGAGCATGCAAACAAGAGCTTCATCGAGGGCTGCTGCCACGCAGAAACAAGAGACATGGGCCGGAAAAACGCACACTGACAACGGGGTAAATGAAAGTCATTGGCATTATTTATATGTACTAATTTTGATTAGATGAAACAGCAATTAAGTCCCCCACGTCTACAGAATGTTGCTGTTAAACCTGAGGCGCGATGACGTCTTGTGTATTGAACGTGGCGCCATAATGTAATGAAAAGACATAAAACATGCAGAGCGTTCTTGTCTGGGCCTCCATCAGGCTACGTGTAAACAGGCAGTGCTGTTATGCAACTAAACTATTATACTGAAGCTTACTGTGCTCACGTGGCCGGCTAACAAAATTCCGTTCATTGTCTAAGTACGTACATGGCGTGAGAAATATGACTATACTTTCAATGTGGGATTCTTGTTGCTTTGTGGTTGTGGAGAATATGTCTACAGAGATTATAAAATAGGATAGGTGTGCCACTTGATAAGTCAGCGATTAAAACGCCCATATGCTCCATTGGCATGGATCTTGCAGGGTAGCCAGCAGGTTTAAGTTGCGTTTTGTAATGGTGTAAACAATGTTTTTAGTCATTCCATTGAAGAAGGTTAACTTACATTTGATCAGAGCCACCCTTCATTTTAAACATAATTTGCCAAACCCACTGCTGTCATGTAGGCTACAGTTAGTTATTTTGATAGGTTTTAAATTTGTGTTCTGTCTCTTCATGCCTCTCAATTGTTATCAGACACAACAGCTTTACCCTCATAAAAACCCTCCCTGGCACAACTCCCTAACCCAATCACGCACAGACACTGCCAGGGTTGTTGGCTGCCTGTGGTTTTAGCTTGGCCCAGCCGTATCCTCTGAAACGCAAAGGCCTGCTCCTTCACCAACTCCAGCCATGCCATTGTTTATTGTTGAGAGGCCAGTGAATATGGTGAATATGGCTGCAAAACATGTCCTCCGTCATCAGTTAGTGCCAAGTTTTGCCCAGAGAAAAAAATACATTAATCTGTTAATTTGTTCTTTCACAATAAGCACAGCATTCTCAGAGTTATAAGTGTTAGACATACTTGAAATCCTGTGCAATAACATACAATAATGTGTTTTAATGCTAGAATTATTAGTTATACCATATTAACAGGCTCAGTGTAGTCCCTTATTACAAATAGTTAATTTGATCATCTGCCTACATTAACAATATGATTTGCCATAAACACCTTATGGTTCCAATAATTAAAACTAGTGGGCACTTACAAGGTATAATACGTGCTCAAAAGCCAATACATTTGTCAAATTCACCAAACATCTCCATGCAGTATGCTATCTTAATGTTCTCTGTGCGTGCCTGGCTCCGTACATATGAACATAAAGAGAGTGGCGAACACCGCTCACAACAACAACGCCTTTGCAATGTGTTTGCAATGTATAGGGAGCACGAGCACCCTATGGCATCCAAGAGGGACATGTTTTTGATTTGAGTTTGAAGTAGGGGTGTTGCGATAAACCATTATTGACGATAACCTGGCAATGATACCTCACCAGCATTTAACTTGAAGACCTCCTTAAGCAGTCACTGCTGGTATGCTATATAGTGTCACTGTTAGGATGTGACCTGACTGAACCCTCTTAATTCCACTTTATACACAATTTAGATTTTGTAACAGAGAGATTGGTCACAGTACGAGCAGTGCAGCATACAGTATTCTGCCACTTAAACTAACTAATCAGATGTTGGTGTATTTCTTGATTAATTTATTTTTTAGACAAAATATGATTGCTCCTGATAAATGTATGTCCAACAGATAACAATTTTACACTGTAGCCACATACTTCATCCATCTACTATCTAGTCTAGAGCCATAAAGCTAAGTTTGTACATTTGCTTTATTTCCAAAAATAAAGCTAATTTGCAAGTTCTACAGTGTTATTAGCTGAATTTGATCTATTCAATACATCTCATGTTCAGCTTGCTGCCTGTTCCAATAGCACGCTGGAAATACATCTGGTGTATCTGCAAAGGGTCTGGATCTATAAATGGGAACATAAAGAAGGTGCTGCAGACCACAGAGCCCAAAACTATCCTAACCATGGCAATTAGTTTCCAATTGCTAGGTGAAGCTTTTTAGGCGTTGAAGGAAGAGGTCTCTTTGTTCTGAGAAGGTAAAATTTCAACAATCTTAATCCAAAATCACTTACCCCACCTTGGCAAGCTGCTGTAGGTAGGATTTGAGCATTGCAAACAAATGCTCAGCCAAAAAAGAAAATCTACCCCCCCTCCCTATTGAGCTGCATGCGCACATTTAGTGATTGACAGGCAAGGTATATTTGCTGCGGAATAGAAACCCTTATTGTGATTGGTCAGAATTCTTTCAGGTACTGTGTTACGACCTGTCTCAAGGGCCGTAAACTAAACAGACAAACACTAAACTAACAGAAAAACATATTTGTAGGTGTAGGCACTGAATATATGTGTTGCATGCTAACACAACCAGCATGTGTGGTGCCAGGAGGGTCACAGAGACAGTGTGTTGCAATACACCTATAAGTGAATTGCCCAGGTGCCCTTCATTAGCCTAATTACGGCCTATCCTAGCCAATAAGGACCACAGGCCTGCTAAAACAAGGCAGGGCTGTCACACAGCGTTAAACATCTTAAACATATCAATCAGAGCATATATTCTCACAGACCATGTCACTCGCTGAGCTGACAGACGTCCATAGCGTTTCTAACAAACTACACTAAATTAATAGCTCTAAAATCATACCTCTAGCTCACACAATCACACACAAACACTGTATGTGTGCATTGTTGACCTGCTTCCATCTTGCTGGCAGTGTGTCACATGACTATGCCATCAGTATTTGGTCTGTGGCAGCTCTGTTGTCAGCTGTGTCATGGAGGTCTATTGTTTTCTTTGTGGATGTTGTGCAGCTAATCCATTTACTGTACACAATGCAGCGACCTGCCTGCTACATGTCACGCTGCTAATTGCATCGGTTGCATCTTCATCTTAGAGTGGTTTGTCTCGTGGTCACTGATGCAGCATAATGGTGCGTTTTGAGACAATGTTAGTGTAGGAGGGTGTTTGTGCTGGGTCAGACAACAGCTACAGCTCAGCTGATTTAGAGCTGAATAGACTCTGCGTACACTACAGTAAAATAAATATTATACAAGCAAACTTTTGGGACTGACAGACAGAGTTAGAAAATAATACTGTAAAGTGTTCCGTGTTTACAATACACCAACTATGGTTGTTAGGACCTGATGTTTGAATTTAAGATTTGCAACACACAGCTTTTATGGCTAAGGAGCAGACCAACCATGTTTGGAATAACATTTACATTTTAGGCCTGGAGGAAATTGTGTGATCTAAATTAGTCAAAGTTCCTGGGTTCAGTCCTTGATTAATTAATTAAAGGCAGGGTTAGTCATTATCGAGAACACTTGCTAGCTTTGAGTTAAAATCGAAACATATCAGTCTCCGCGGCGCCGCTCCACACACCGAAACACATTGTGAAGCAAAACGTATAGTCCTATGGCTTTGTTGATGTGAGCAGTGTTCTGCCGCTTTGTTTATGTTAATTTACAGAGCCATTTTAGACGTATCGGTTTATCTTTTCAACACGCACACAGAGAACGGTAAGATGGCGAAATGTGAGGAGATACAGTTTTTGGTGAATTTGACAAAAAGTGTATTATCTTACAATTAGCTTGCAATAGCTGACTATACCTTTAAATTGTTACATTTCTTTTTTTTTATGTATGCCATCAGAAAGACCATTTTATTATCACATTACATAATTTGCTCTATTTATAATTAACTCCCAACCGGATTACACTCTTACTGTATATGGGTTCTTCTACCCTGTCTTTATTTGGTGTTCTGTTTCTCTTCCTCTATTCCTCCAGGAGGAGCTGGAAGTAAAGGAGCCCTCTAGCACTTCCTCCTTTAAACCCCCAGGGGAGGAGACGGAGCCAGGGGACGTCAAACCTAGCAAGACGCAGCAGTTAAAGAAGGTCTTCAAGGAGTACGGTGCTGTGGGAGTCTCCTTTCATGTGGCAATCTCTCTCATGTCCCTGGGCATGTTCTACCTTCTTGTCACCAGGTAATACAAACAGCAATATATAGTTACTACTACCACCGGGGGCAGTAGTGTGAGATCCGAGCATATTGGTAATAGAGTCAGATGACAGACAGATGAGGTAGTTCTAAGTGTGCCTCAAGTATACCCTTAAAAAGCTATATTCTTTTACATTTTTTCCTTCCTTTTGTTTTGTCTTTACATTTTTGTCTGCTTTCTAGAGCCCCAATGAGATGAATCTTTTCTGAGATTGCAAGTTCCATGCTTTGCTGTGTTATGCTAAAGTCCAAAGAATCGGACATGATCACTCTCTGACTAGCACTCAACATTAAAATATGTATTGGGGGCAGGTCCTGTCCAGAGGATTACAATAAACTGTGATACGCTATAGTGCACCAAGCTCTGCTGCCCATATTGTCTCTAACTTTCTTTTTCTGCTTCGTGTAATTGTTTTATTTTAACCTTTAACCTTAACAAAGTAAAAAAAAAAACATTCCAGGTTCTTCCTAAACATCCCTCATGTTATGACAGGAAGGTACAACACATGCTTGTTAGACCTGACATTCAGGTTACAAGTGCATCAATGTTTTAGCCCCATAGCTGCCAACCTGGCCCTGAGCCAGATACATAAATACCAGTGGGACTAGGCAGAGCTTATCAGGCAGCACGGGGATTCTTTCATGGAGATGATAATGACCTTTACACAACCACAGTGCACACAGTACTGTAATCAGTCTTAGGCTACAGTGCCTCAGTGTGCAGGCTGGTATTACTAAACCTGGTGTCTGGGTAACTGTTTTTATGTGGGGATACTTTGACGTGCTTGACAGAGTTGTTAATGTGTGAGAGATGCTGTATAGAATGAGATGTAACTGCTCATCACACATTCACTCCTGACATATTCTTTGTATATATATATACTGTATATATATTTCCCTGAACTGCTAAGATGGCAGTGCCTTGACTCTGCAACAACAAACGCTGATGCATTACATCAAGGATCCATGTGTCTTACTCTGATTAGCTACAGCCTCATCAATCTTCTTACGGGAATGTGCTTATAACATCACAAATGAAACTACCATAAATCATTCCTGATTAGACAGAGCTCCCTCTGGTGGAGATGGTTGAAGGAGAAGTTTTTTCAAAATTTCTCTCTTTGAAATTCTAATTTGCGATCTGTGTTGTTTGTCTCCCCAGTGGTATTGATATGGCAGCAGTGCTTTGCAAACTGGGCTTCAGTGAGACTGTTGTACATTCCAAGATGGCGGCCGGAACCAGCACGTTTGTCCTGGCCTACGCTATACATAAGCTTTTCGCTCCGGTGCGCATCAGCATCACGCTAGTGTCTGTGCCTCTTGTCGTTCGATACTTCCGAAAGACGGGCCTCTTCAAACCACCCACGGCTGCTCCCTGAGTGGCCCGGCCCAGTCCAACCCAGCCCTCCACTGCCTGGCTAAGCTAACTTGACTGTTCAAGGTTGTGTGTAGAAGCGCCTGTAAATAGCTAAGGGCATTTGCTTTTAAGCACAATAAGAGTCTGTTCAGTCTCAGGTATTACTATTATTTTATTATTATATTAATATTTTTGAGATTCTGCTTCTGTGTGTACTGTCAAAATGAATTCAGTTGTTTTAACTGGTTACTATACAAAATGTAAATGATAAATAAATGAATGCCAGAAAGGTTCAAAGGATATATATTTACAATCAGAAACTTGATCAGGGATTTGATGTGTGTCTTTGTAATGTATGCTACATTATCTAGTTGGCGAAGAGAGCACTGCAGCTCTAGTTTATGCTATGAAGGTTCCGTTTGTCTCCTCCACTGTTCTTTATAAGCTGAATTAGCCATTTCCTGGTGTTGTGTGAATCAGCAGAATACTGCTTATTTTTCTCTGCTCACCTTTGTTCTTTGTCTCTCTTTGCCCTCTTTTCTATCTATCTATCTTTCTATCTCCTGTTTGCCCTGCTTTTGTCAACTCTGTTTTGCTTAGCCTTATTCTCTCTAATGGCAATCATTATCTGCATAACTGATTTGAAGTTGCTATAAACATGTTGGTGACTTGTCATGACCGTTGTGTCATATGTGCTCTTATTTTAGTTGCACTATTTATCTATTAAATGGGGAAATGTAATTTGGTTGTTTGTTGAAGCTTAATACAGATTGGGTAGTAGTATGGGTTTGTACATTGTGGTAGCAAAATAATTTAGATTTAGTTGTGGCAATATAATACTGATTAAGTTGTCCAATATTACAACATTGTGAACTATGTTGCTTATTTTCTCCCATGTATATCCAATAATTGTATACTACTGTACTATTGTACTTTACCGCACCATTGTGACAAAAAGAGAGCTGAGCCGGATGGTCATGAAGGGTGGGTCATGACCGAAAGAACAAGATAACCGATACAAGCGGATGAAATATGTTTTCTCAGGAGGGTGGCTGGCGTCTCCCTTAGAGATAGGGTGAGAAGCTCAGCTATTCATGAGGAACTCTGAGTAGAGCCACTACTCCTTTGCGTCGAAAGGAACCAGTTGAGGTGGTACGGGCATCTGGTAAGGATACCCCCTGGGCGCCTCCCTTGGGAGATGTTTCAGGCACGTCCAGCTGGGAGGAGGCCTCGGGGAAGACCCAGGACTAGGTGGAGAGATTATATCTCCACACTGGCCTGGGAACGCCTCGGGATCCCCCAGTCAGAGCTTGCTAATGTGGCTTGGAAAAGGGAGGTTTGGGGTCCCCTGCTGGAGCTGATGCCCCCGCGACCCCACTCCAGATAAGCGGATGAAGATGGATTGATGGATGTACTATTGTAGCCTTGCATCTGTCATATTGGGTAAAAAAAAGTGCAGTTAATTTCAACTTTGTGTCCATTAGCAAACATACAATATTGTTATTGTTACACTCAAAATATATAACATACATTGAAGGTAAAAATCTAACATTTCTCAAATAAAATGATGCCAATGTTTCCACAGAGGTGACCGCTATTGTTTGACACTAAGAGATTTAACACCAGAGTTAATATAATATAAATTATAATTTTTATATATAATACCAGAATTAAGTGAATTATTCTTTCCAGCTTTTATATGAAGCACTACCATATTTTCCCACATAGGGGAGCTCTTGAACCACAAATAAACCTGCCATTCATTCTCATATACTCTGGTTCAACATAGGGTCTTAATCTATTTAGCAAATGAAAACATTAGGATTATTAATTTCCATGACACCGTTACTCATCCATCGTAGTGTTGTTGAGGTCAATCACGTTTCACAACAGCCAAAAGATACTTACAGACATTGTTAGTAATAGTTTTGTGTAATCCATAGCTGCAAGAAACGATTAGTCCATTGCAGCTACATTTATAAAATACTATTTAAACATATAATTTTTTATATATCTTTTTTTATTGTTTATATGTTTTTATTGATGTTGTCACACATTATCATATTCCTAATAATAGTAGTCCAAAAAAATAAAAAACAGTACATTACAGTATATTATCTGTTTTTTTAAACACAATAGCTCTTCTGTGGTTCTAACCCTTTATAACTTGATATTGCTTCCCCCCCGCCCCCTCTCTCTCTCTCTCTCTCTCTCTCTCTCTCTGTGACGCGTGTGAGCAGCCTCAGTCAGTGTGATGTCTGTTCAGGTCCACGCTGAGGAGAAGCTGCCTCTGTGATCGCCTGTGCTTCTCTCTCTGGGGGTGAATAATTCAGCCGTGAACGCTGTGTAAGGCTGAGGGTGTGCTGGGATATGCCAGTTATCATGCCCACTTAGGAGGACTATACAAGCCCCTGTGACACCCATTCATACAGCCTACAGTATCTGGCTCAGTCACGGGCACACACACACACACACACACACACACACACACACACACACACATGAGTAAAGCGTAGCCTGGGCCTCATTAGCCGTGATGAGGAGAGGGAACGTGCCATCGCCTCTCCATCCCCTGAATGTCCCCCATGGCTAGGAACAAATTGGTGACAGCACTCCTTGCCGCTCTGTCGGCCTACCTGTAAGAAACACTGTGCTCCGTCAGGCTCTCCTCCACCGTGTGTGTGTGTGTGTGTGTGTGTGTGTGTGTCCCTCTGACACGCACCTACCCTGGGAATGGAGAGGCGAGCCACATCAACTCCCTGGATACGCTCCTTGTCACCTCACGCCCGGACCAGCACGAGCGCTTAATCTGGTTACAAGTGACACCGCACTCACAGAGAGACCTTGTGTTTAATGAGCCAACCCCCCCCCTCCCCACACACACACACACGCACATGCACACACGCACACGCACACTCGTGCACGCACGCAAATCCCTCTGTTAGGTCATATACACTGCCAGTCAACACTGTCACACTGGAAGACATCATCTGTTATGACGATGGATATATACACTTTCTGTGTCTGACGTGCAAAAGCTGAAGTCTGTGTGTGTGTGTGTGTGTGTGTGTGTGTGCGTGCGTGTGCATGCAGAAGTGGTAAAGTGCTGACACATGCAGCCATACACAAATGTACGGCAAGTGCTGATGCCACACGCACACTTTCAAACTTGCTTTCCCTCATATCTTTCTTTATTACAGTAACTGCAATACTGTAATCGGTCCGTTCTTCTTAAGGAAAACAAAAGCCCGTGCCATCTTTTATTTTGCCTCGCCTCACTGCCTTCACTTTGCTTATTGCCTGACTCTGTTTCCTGACCTGTTCTGTAAACTTGTTAGGCCGTCAGCGTGTCGGTGTCTAGACGGAGAGACTTCCGCTGATGTGCGCGTTTAGCTTCACGGGCTTCAAAAACACATGTTTATTTCTCCAGGAGGGCTTGACGTATAACACAGAGGAGCATGCAAACATATACGCATGTGTGTTGTGCGTGTATGCAACACACACACACACACACACACACACACACACACACACACACTTTCTCCAAACACAAATTCTTCTTACATAGGTCTTTTCTCGCAATTTCTAAATTTGCCCACCATTCCACACCCACTCTCTCTCTCTCTCCCTCTATTTCTCTCTCTCTCTCTCTCTCTCTCTCTCTCTCTCTCTCTCTCTATCTCTCTCTCTCTCTCTCTCCCTCTCTAACATTTTTTGCTTTCCTTCTCTTCTTTTGCTGCCCTGTCGATTCCCTCCCCCTCCCCATCCGCTCTCCCACTGTCTCTGAGTTAAGTTTAGCAGATGCACCTGATGGCAGCATCATTTCGGAGCACCTGTCAGCTGCCTGCCTTTATCACGGCTCCTCCGCTGCCACGGGGCCACTGCAAAGTAAAGCCGGAGACAGTCGCTACTATCAACAACTGCATCTTATTAGTTTAAACCGGTGCCAGTCAATTTCCGGGGTGATACGTTTATTTTATTCTTTTCATTTTATACCACCACCTCCTCATGCTCGTTGCTCCTCGGGATTTAGAAACCCCTAGCTGTGAATGCAGGCAATTATGGGGAGCAGACGTAGAATGCAGGGTCTGAGGAGAGACGGGGAGTATATCCATCCTGTGACAGAGGGGGGAGGTGGGGAGGCAGCAAGCATAAGTTGTCGAAGGGTTTTTGACAGTTGTGGATTATGTTTTTAACTGCCTGTGACTGTAACTCAACTGAATGGTTGTCACTTGTCTAACAGACAGCTGGGTCATTCAGTTTGCACTGCGTTCATGCATTATAGTAGCGTAATACATGCAGTGTAGGGTGTAATGATAATGACTTTCCCCACTGGCTTTCACTCCTTTACTGTCAATTAAAGTCACAGCTCCACCCTGCAGCCAATATATGGCTGCTGTCATAGAAACATTTAAATAATACATAATGTGCAAAGCAAAGATATGTAAAAGTAACACTTACACAAATGAGAATTGGAAACGCTACACATACAAATAATGGTTTGGGAAAAAAATGGCCTAACATTGTTAAATAATGACATGTTTAAATCTAAACTGGATCCTTCATTCAAAAAATTGAATGTTTATAAATCACAAGACTTTCCCTGCAGATTAGTGGCACAATTGCAAATTTAGGATTCTGGGATATTTCATTTTCAAAATTCAACATTAGTCTTCCTCTCAAATGATCAGTTAATGAAATAAATTGAATACACACTGTTTTAAACCCGCAACCAGTGCTATGTCTTCTGTCTGTATAATACCATTTCCATATTGCATTAACTTTAAAATACAGGAACGATGCCTGGTCTACCGATTTAGCTATTAGCTCATTTCCATCTGCAGATACTGTACCTGGGGAGTACATTAATTACTTTTGAATTATTGGCCTTAATAATTATTTTGTAATTTGTGTGAGCTGCCTGTTTTGTTTGCACACTGAAAAACATCTGATGTTTATACACCGACGTAGCTCTGTAAATGGGACGCAAAGTGCCGTACTGTACAACACTACCCTGATGTTTGTGGTTTGATCGAGTTAAAAAACTCCACCTTTTAGCAGAACTCCATGTATAACCAAACAGGTGTCACAAAAGTCACTATAAGCTGAAGCGAGAGTTGCAAAAGTTGCATTTATACATTTTAATGTAATTTGCATTTAAAATGTGTTCACTTGTGTGCCACCATAACTGTGGCTTCAACAGACAAGGTCAGCAAGCTCAGGCCACCTCCTCATCTCAGACCCAGCGAAAAGCGAACAGACAGACAATTTCTTTCAATTAGTCCAAATGGACCGGCCCAATACATTTTAGTTTGTTCCCCCAGACGCATGGGCCCTGTTGCATGTCCAGGACAAAATGAAGACTAATGGGGCATTGTGTAGGTGCTGAGTGTTTGATTTCGTACTACGATACAGGACCCCAGCCACTTGCACCCTGCAATCCCTTCTTTATTCCTTTCCTCTCCTCTCTCGTTGCTAAGTAGAGGCACTGCTGACCGGGCACAACGCAAATGTTTAATACATTTATTCACGACTGGGATTCGTTTTCTGTTTTCTGCATTATTTCTGAGTAGTTACACGGGGCTATTCATCACAACGTGACAACAGCCGCGGATGCGGGCATCGTTCACAGTCAGTGGCACTTGTAAAAGATGGCCCAGAGCAGTGGTGCTCAATGTGGGTGTGGGTCCTCTCGGGATGGGGGTGGTCGCATGGTGCTTTTGAGACCAGAAATCATTTCAAGAATTGTAATGTGTCTGTTTTTATTACTACTGATAATTATACTATATATATATATTTATTTATAGAACTTAAAGGGAACCCTTCATGCAGCAAAATGCATATTATAAACAAAAACATAGTTGTGGAAGCTGGCCTTTTGGAAACTGAAAGATCCATGTACTAGTGCTAATCTCCTTGTATTTAGTGTTTGTAATTACATTTATGTTAGATTACATTACAACGGACATTACAGCGATGTCAATAAATGCTAACAAAAAATAAGTTTGCCATCAAGCAGCCATTCTGGGGCAACATTTTCTTGATTAGGGAAGAACAAGTTCCACTGTCGCACAGAAGTGAAATATTAACTACAAGTGAGTAGAGGAAGGAAGACATTGATTTTACTATACAGAACTCAATCTCTGAGAATTATGGATGGCAGGGCCACAGTGCTTTGCCTCTGCTACTCATTAAAGTTAACATCCTTAGTACGGCTGCCCTGTGGCTACTTTAGATTTAGGGGGATAGGTTGTGTGCTGTTGAATGCATTGAAGGGTACATTAAGGCAAGTGCAAATTTGAAGAGGGCAAGAAGTACAGTATATAGGGGGGTTGCAATAGAATAACAAAAAGTAAAGGGGACTGTGAATATGGAGGGTATACAATATAACAAATTAGAGTGAGAGACAAATAGAGGAAGGAGCTCTATTATTACAACCAAAGCAGATAAACTATGCATTACAATGTTCATTGTGTATATTGAAAAAATTAAAACTTTTTATGTGTGCTTTGAGGGCATGAAATTGAGAGCCCCTATGTTCAAACACATCAATACAACAGTGCGGGAGCCAGTGCATTTCTTTCTCCAAGAAGCCCAATCAGATCTTGTGGCTCCCTGCAGGCTTTTATGCCAGACACAAATGGTGTGACTGCCAGCCTGACAAACACGCAATCACTCAAATGGAAGACAAAACAATCAGCTCAACTTTCTCACCCTCACCCTATCACAAAGGCCTGTTTAATAATGCTTGTGAAAAAGAACAAGTAATCCTTGCTAATGATTTCATTAAATGCTCTCGTCACACCTGGAGATAATTCCATTATGGTTGTGGCAATAAAATTAGGTTTTCATCAAAACCCGCAGACAGAAGTAGGAAAGCCTATTATTTCTCTCATATCTAGATATGACATTGCCCCTAATGTTATACATTAGGCTGTTTTGTGTTGAATTTATGACATTCTACGGACGTTTATAACGCTTGTGGAGAAGATGGATGTCTACTGTCAATCCCATATAATATTCTAACACTTTATGAATAAAGGTGGAGTTCTTGATTTACCCCAATTACATACGTAGTGTTGAAACATGAAAAAGGAGTAATGTGTACAGCGCATGCTAACGTAATTGCTGTGATTTCATGGTGTCATGATGCATCAAGACACCTGCTCTGCAGATGTACTTTAAGTTCACTGTTAATTAAACAAACATTACATTACTGTTCAACTTTATAAAAGTTTAAAAAACTATTAACATTTTACTTAATATTCATAATAAACGTATTTACTTTACATGGAAGATTAAACCCCAACAATAAATGATCACTTTTGTTTTGATATTCAAAACAATATACATTTCTCCCTCAGGTCTTTAAATGTAAATCGACGCCTTCCATACCCACAAACACAAAACTTAGGAAGACAGGCCGATATAGATAGAGAAGAGAGGAAGAAAGAGTTTTATTCGAAAGTGTTTTGAAATACAACTTCAGCGCTGTCAACTGGCAGAGCCGAGGTACAGTCTAGGTGTCTCAAAAGGAGTTATATTATTGTTACAAAGGCTCAGGTGCAACACGGGGAAAGTGACGGAAATGGTGAGGAAAAATGGTGAGGCAGGTCTGTGCTTTTTTGGAGGAATTTCAAGCCATGCTTTTTTTTTGACATTCATGTCACAGTTCTTTTGAAAAATGCATCAAAGCAATTGTGCAACCCGTGAGACGGGATTTGGGCACACAAAGTTGTGACCATCAAAGCTCAAAGTTAAGGATGGGAGAGAACGCCTGCTCTAAACTTATAAAGGAGGGTTTGAAATAAGCCCCAGTAACACCTTTAATAAAATGCAGCATGGTAACATATACAGTACTTTGCTGCATAAATGGGCATGTTTTATTACACCCTGGTATACTGTAAGGTAATGTGATTGCATGTGAACTTGTGTGTGTGTGTATGTGTGTGAATATGTGTTTACATGTACAAAGAGCCTTGTTTATCATGCTTCTAGGAAAACCTGGAAACAGATTATGTTGATTTGCATGCTCATTCACACATCGGTATCAGTGGAAATGCAATTTGCTTTAATTATAAAGCATGTTCCACCTTCTGCTCTGAGAAATTGTGTACATTTTAATTACCACAGTCTAACTAACTTCATCATAAAGGTATTTTAAGGCCCCATATCATTTATATCATACTTTCAACATACAATCTGAGTTGGAGTAGTAGGATATGGTGGTGACTGGTTATTGTCCAGAAAGTATGTCACACTTAAGACATGCTAAATGGTAAATAAAACATTTGTTTATTGTTTTTTGTTTCAGCCTTTTCAGGATCTTTCAGACAGCAACTGGAAAAACTTTAATTTGATTTAATAAAATATATTAGTCTACTATTTATCAATGCTTATTTAGAGTATCAATATAAAGACATATCTAGATAAGAATAATCTTCTGGAAAACTTCCATAATCCTTTAATTGGAGTTATCTTTCAAGGCCACGTTTTCCATAAATAAACTTGCAAATGGCTCAAATTCTAAAGAAAATATATGTTCTTTTTTTAAATAAGAACTAAAAAAAGAAAATACAGTACATATACTGTATGCTGTCTTAATAAAGGAACCTTCTTCTTTCCAAGGCCCAATTAATACAGTAGGTGTTGAAGAGTGAGATTAGTGACAGCTGCCTGTCAGCTAATGGCTAGGAGCAGGTAGGCTTCCGGTCGGGCTTACCCCAACTATTGCTCTCAGCTAATATAAATTAGTGTTAGCTGAGATTACAGTCTGAAAACCCCATACTATTCGCATTAGCATTCACACAGCCACCCTGCTGGCGGCCCAATCAGCGTGGGTTAGTGAGATGACATTGAAGTCAAGCGTGTATCGAAATGGTGGTAGAGCTAGATGAAGCGATTCAAACAATTGTAGGACACTTGTAGCAACGCTGATTGGTTCAGCGCTGTCCAATAGTTTCAAATTAACCAGAGGTCTTTGCCAAGTAAGAGGATACGACTTCCAAA
>JAODUK010054237.1:0-18681 GCA_027564635.1 Typhlichthys eigenmanni
GAGATTGTTGTGAACAACAATCCATCTGGCATGTCAGGTTACTTCTCTGCCCCATCCTTGAATGCTTTCTCACGCTTAGTCTCAAAATGGCGTTTAACACTCTATATTTGGCAAACATTTTCAAGACATAAAGTACACACAGTACGGACCTACTGTAACACAAACCCCCATTCTTGTGTCCAGGAGGGCTGAAATGCCCGAACATTTACTACTGTAACTTTCTTAGCTAGCGAACCTGCCATTGCAGACATGCAACTGATCCCGCTCCGGAGTCCGGCTCCAGCGGGGTACTCGGCTACTACGGTACGGTACGGTAGCCAATCAGAGGCTAGAGTGAGGCTGTTTGTGTACTGGAGGAGGAATTTCCAGATCTAGATATAAGTCACTGTATCTCCCACTACCTTATAGGGATGTGCATTTTGGTCATTTTGACTGCCCGAGTATTGTTTCACGGACAAAATGGCAGATAGGAACACATCTGCTTTCTGTTTGGTCAGACTGCATGTCCAAAACTATAGCGATGTCGAGTTGTTTGGAACCGGACTACCTTCTAGACTATTGCAGTAAAATGTGACATTATGTTACGTAGCCTATTTCATTAAATTGAGAGATTAATTAATTAAAACATTTATTTGTGCGTTGTCATCATCGATCATGAAAGGTGTGATCGAGAATATATATGTGACAAAGGAGCACTTGAGTACCCATGCCGATCCCTACTACCTTAAATGTTTGTCACATTGGTTTTGTCTGGACTTTGACCAGTAGCTGTTCAGAATACTACCTTGTCTTCAATGAATTCACAAAGACTTGGGGTGTGCGCATAAGAACGCAGCAATAAAGTTATACACCTCTGCAACCACATGCAATTCTATCGGTTTGGATGATTTGAGATGTTAATATAGTTAATTTACATACGGTTATTGTTTTAAACCTATTTCAATAGTTAGGCTCTGTGTAAACCTGTTATTGAGTCATCATGCTCATGGAACAGCTAATGTTTGTGTGTAAATTATTTTTCTTTGTTTTCATTAGTTTGTGTTGCCAATGTTGATGGTGCCAAACTATCAGTGCTCTCAAGCTGTCGGGCAGCTGCTATGACTCACGACCTACGCATTTGCCTCACATCATGACTAATATTTTTATATGGAGGAAGAAATATGGCGGCACATAAAATAGAGAAGTCCCAGTTTGACAGCAGACCATACTTGAGTGGAAAATGCATTGAAAAGACATATAAGCTGTCCTGCAAATTGTAATTACTGTGCATTTGTGACGTTGAACTGAAATGGCAAATTGCATTGCCTGTATGATTAAAAATGTATGTGGTGTTAAAATATCACCATACATTTGACTAGTATTTAACACAGTTTTTCTCACCCCTCATTATGTTGGTTGAGACCTCTACTTGGGACAGACGCCCAGGTTGTTTCACATGTCCCGGACTTTCCTGTCAGTTTTGTTCTTTATGATTGGTTCTTTTAAATAGATGCAGTGTGCCGACATCAGCTAACTACCAACCTAGCTCCATCCAACTTCAACTCACAGAGACGTGACATGCTGGATGTGCGCTGCATAGATGAATTAATTACATGAGTGTGGATTTAAATTCCAGGCACTACGAATGTGTTGGTGATCCAGGCTCATCCAGTGTGCTGGAACGTGGAGGAAAACACAATCTTAGAGGGTTAACAGCCTAAAGAGCAATGTCAGTGATTTCCGATGAGTGATTCATTTTTTTCCATGAACTGAAAACTTGCAGCATCCGTCATTCTGGAGTTTGTCTCACTCCTTAGTCCTGAATGATTGCATGCTTGCCATATTTTATTTTTCATATTTTTATATTTAAATTGTAGGTGCACTTGAAGCACATTTCTATTATTGAATCAGCAGTGAAAACCAATAGACTTAATTTGCTGCCCCACAGGGCAGGGTTTGCATTAAAAACTAAATTTAATCGTGGTGGTTCGTATAAAGTTAAGATCTAAAATCAGCACTTAGCTCTTTAACAGGGTTTAGACCGGTGAGATGTAACCATGGAAACAGTGTGTGGCAAATCTCTTTAAATCAATAGGCTCTAAAGTGCCCTTGACTTTGGTCGGTGTGGATTTCCATTGTGCATCATGAACTCAGAAGAGCTAGCGAACGGCAGCATTTTCCTTTTTGGTGTGTTGTGGAAATCCGTAATTTATGTTTGTTTGGTAGGATTGGTAACGATTAGGCCTCAAACTTAAATGAGACATGTTTAAACAATATCTGGCCGGCCTAGTGCGTCATCTTTAAAAGGCCTGCAAGTTATTAACCGTCTGTTGGATTGTTAGATCACGTAGTTCATGCTATGAATTGGCCAACAATCTCACAAAGACGGATAGTATTTCCATCATCCATTGAGTCCAGTGCATCTCCCAGCTGACCGTCTGTGCTGTTTCTCAGCAGCGGCTGTGCCTCTTCAAACATACCGGAGAGACCATCCTACATTTTACTGCCCTCTTTGTTTGTGGGAAGTTGCCGTCATTTATCCGCCAAACTTTCTGGAGGATTTTTACTCTAAGTTTATGTGAGACGTTTACTATAAAGTAGGCCGCCTACTTGTAAAGAGTGTTTTTCTAGGGAGCTTTAAAATAATAGGTTTCATGTTCAGCATTTACACGTTGGTTTACAGAACTTTTGGTTTTGGAAAAATAAAAATGTTTTATATAAATAGCCATTCCCAACTCCCCTACCATTGTAACTTCCAACACGTTTTACACTCACTTTGATTACTCTGGTTGGGAATTAAACGGAAGGGAGAGCTTGCGCTCATCAAGTAGTAATGTAGACCTACGTTGTTCTGGAGGGAAGTGCAACTTACTGTTGACACGCACACACACACACACACACACACACACACACACACACACACACACACACCTAAGCCAGTGGTTCCCAACGTAGGGATCTGTTGCAGAGTCTCATAGCTGGTGGTCCTGACCTTAAAACCTTGCCAGATATTGTAAGGCAAGCGGCCCACATTGTGTGTTTCATATGCCGCTGTGAGCGTTTGCACTCCACATTTTCCCTGGATCGACTGGAGTGTCGTTACCTTAGGGAAAGCCCCGTTTTGAGATTCCTGTCGCCATTGTACGTGGCAGACTCTCTAGTGTAGCCACAAGAGCAGGAAGCAGTCTTATACAATACAGTGGCCTTACAGCCTTCCCTCTAAGTACAATAGGTTTCTACTGTGACTGTGTGACCTCTGTGTGAGAATGTGTGCTTTACAACATATTGCACGACCAAAGATTTAGCACTGTGAAATGTTGTGGCAAGACTCAGATGAATAGTGACAACCTGAAAGTGCCATATGAAGTTAAGGGCACTTTGCACTTGTGTAGCAGTTCGTTCAAAGAGGCTGACTCACAACTGGAAATAAGTGAACTTCCTGCGTTAGGCCTTAGCATTTTTTTTTTCTCTTATTCTTTGACAAGCCTTTACTGAATGTTTGGCATTTCTTTTGTGAGTCACATGCTTTTATTGGCCAGTGGCAAGCAGACAAGTCAGGAGAATGTATTTATTTACATGTTAATTTCTAAGCACATTGTACTTCTATAAAATGGCTCTGTTAATGATAAGTGATTAACGGTGGGTGGGGGGGGTGCTAGCACAATTAGAACAATGAATCATTGAACATTCTCACTAGCTACAAAGCTGCTGTTTATTACAAATTATTGTATTGCTGGTGCCTTTTCATCTAGAGTACTGTGTTGTGTGCAGGGAACTATTTTCCATGATATTGCCCTGGTCTGATATGTGTGAGGAAAGCATTACTGGGTTTAGATGCATCTTGACATGAAACTTACAACTTCAAATTCCTTTTTCTATATTTTATTTACAACACTTTGGAGCCATCTTGATTTAACGCTCAGTGGCATTTCTGAACATTCCTCTGGGCTCGGCTGCTGTGCCTTGGCAGTCACTCTGTCAGCGTGCTTGGAAGGCCGCGCTAATACACAGTGACACGGAGCGTCTGAGTGTCTGCCAATCGGAGCTCTACGCACACATTCCCAGCTTACTCCTTGGCTAGCTTGCTTTCTTTTATCCAAGGTGCAGTCTTAAAGGAGTCACTGTTCCTTTTTAAATGTGCCCACCATTTAGGGGTGTGTGTGTGTGTGTGTGTGTGTGTGTGTGTGTGTGTGTGTGTGTGTGTGTGTGTGTGTGTGTGTGTCAGTCAGTCCAACCCAGGTCTGAGGTTCTGTCACTAGACCTATGTCTTCTTTGGAGACCCATGGTGTGCTGAAAGCGGCATTAGGTAGTCTTAGACACCGTGAAGCACTATGTTCTACTGGACATTATATAGCACAGGCACTAATGACTTCATTCACAGTGATCAATGGCACAGATTGCTTTCTCTGCCAGTTTACAGCAGGCCAATACATTAACGGTACACAAAGGATATTGTACTGTGAGGGTTGTGGTGTATATGTGGGATATATGTTGCCACCAATTGCTACACCAGGTGATTCACAGGTGATCTCACTGATTTGCAATGGAAGAGATCAGACATGTTATATCCCGTTGTGTTAGTATTGCCCTAAAAAAGCACAAACATTGCCCATATTTGTAACCGCAAACAGACTTGTTTGGTTTGGAAACAACTACATGTACATGGTTAGGGGAGGGGTGGGTTTACTTCTACCAAGCGTGAAAGTGCAAAAATCTGCAGTTCCTCGAATGACCGCTTGATGCTGGCTGCAAAAGGGAATCAATCCCCATGCATTCCTGTGTTAAAATATCTGACGTTTTACAGCAAAAATAAACTATGTATCTAACAAGTATGTCTGCGTTGCTACATGCGTGGGCTAAACAAACTCATGAACAATTGTAGATTAAGGTCGCGAAGAACAGGCAGGGGCATCAGCGAGTCGACGCACATCTACTAACTGGTTGTTTAGTCGCTGCACCGCGTCACTGTAACGTCGCCCATAGTCGTCTCATTGACATGAATGAAGGTCTGTGGCTTTGTAGCTGACGGTGTGAGTGCAGGGTAAATGTGAGAGCCTCTAATCCACTAATCTACTGCACCACGTGGAGTCTCCTACACGTGTGTGAGTAGCTAGGCACCGTGGAGCGATGCCAGTACCACCAATACACTAAACACGCACGCGATGCTTAGCGTCACAGTCCCGCGTGAGGGAGGGCTCCGGCACGTTCCCACTGTTTGCAACCAAAACAACCACTGTTTCCATAGCATTTCCGCCCTCCTTCCCATGACCAGGTGTGACCAGCGACCACGATGGAGGACAAAGGTCACCGCGTCACCGACTACTTCGTGGTGGCCGGGCTGACGGACAAGTCCAAGCCGCTGGAGCAGGACCTGTCGGAGACCAAGTCCAGCGGGCCCAAGGCGCCCATCACCGACCTGGCCGTCATCAACCGGTCGGCGGGCGAGGCGGTGCCCGAGGGCTTCACCTGCATCGACAGCACGTACAGCGGCCTGCAGGCCAACCTCAACCACGGCAGCCTCAAGAGCCCCGAGCTCTTCCTGTGCTACAAGAGGGGCCGCGGGAAGTCCCCGCTCATTGACATCGGGTGAGTGGCTTCTGGAGCGTGGACGTCTCTACGCTTACCTTCCCTCCCCAACATGTGCACCTAACATTCAGACATGTAGGAGCACGTGTAAAAATGGCACTGAGAATTCAGTTTGCGTCACTATCTTCTAGAACATTCACCTTTTGGGTATTTTGTGTTTTAATAGTATGTTAATCATATGGTACATTATTGGCTTGGTCAGGCTTTGTAGCTTGTTGTTTTGATAACAGGAGAGACATGATCATGTTTGACCTTTTTATGAAATAATATCTGCAATAGGTCTGCTCAAACTTGTGACATGGTCACACAGGCTGCTGCATAGATTTAGAAATGGTTGCACTGGGCTGTCAAGGCCAGTGTGGTGTTAGAAGACAAGCTCTGATGTTGTATGAGCCTGTACCGCAGCTGTAGGCTGTCTGTCGTAATGTCCAAACTACGCCTCACAGGTTTGCCTTCTCTAGTTGACACATTGCCACTATTTTCCAGCTTTGCATTTCCTGCTGCAGATATCCAGCCGTTCTCCAAAGTATGAATAGAGAACCTGCATGCAAATCCTCTCCGCCGCCTCCGCTGTCATCGACGTCGACATTCCAAACCCGAGCCTCCGGGTCTCCCTGACTGGGCCCATTAGCAGTCTTGTTCTCCGACGGCTGTTGTTAGGGCTTTAGTGAGAATTGGCTGGTGGATGTCCTCCACCCTCTGTAGGTTCATCCTGAACTCTCTGAGAATGAATGGCTCACTGGCTGCCAGGCAGAGGCAGGGCCGTCAAACCTGACGTTGCCACCAAGTGGCCCTCCTGCCTCGTTGAGATTCCCAAGCCCGGAGAAGACGTGCTTTAAGGCTCAGCCTCTAACCCTGTGAGCCTACACTGTGGTTCATTGTGCGCAGGGAGTTATAATGGAGCACAAGGATGTTGTCACGCCCTAATGGATGTTTCAATCATAAACACATTCATAATTCTCTCTGGATTCAGATTGAGGAAGTCCCTCAGTTTGTGTGTGTGTGTCAACATTTTTGTTTATTTTTTTAATTTTCATGGAGAAACACGTATTATTCATCGCTTTGTCCGCCATCTTTATCCACTCTGACCTAATCAGGATTACACAATCACACTTCAATCAGCGCCTGTCACACACACGGAATGCATAGAATTCCCTACCGCTTATCTGGTGCCAGGCCAACATTTCTCTTGGCAAACACAGCTTTGAATGTGTGGGCCTGCGTCACGCTCTGCCAGCACTGTGCACCAGAGCCACCCTATGCTGACCATTCCGCTCTCCGAACGCAGGTGAAAGGGCCGTCTCCGTGGGCAGAGGAGACCCCTCTCAGTCTCTCTCTCTCCCCTTCCGCGCCTGACGGAGTACAGCAGCGCTGTAGTGTAGACCTGTGGTAGTACAACCCTCCCTGGCCATGGCAGACTGACTGTGTGCTTTTAAACACACATTGCGACATGGGTGCTTTTCACTTGCAAACCTGGCTGTATTGACGTCAGTCAAGCATGTCGTGAGCACTCTGTGAGAATGCAATCGCTAGTTTGTAGCAAATTACTGCTGCTGCACTACAGTGGCACATAAGGTTTCATTGTCCATTGTTGCTCTTTAAGACCGCGCAGAATTCCATCCCATGACAAAGCCGACACGGCGCGTTGTTGAACCCGGCCCGGCCAGCCAGCTTTACGTACAGCGTGTACGCGCGTGGCTGTTTCTGATCCAGGGTCACGCCACGATCGTTCGCCTCAGTCTTAGGCAGTTAATGGTGTGTGTGTGTGTGTGTGTGTGCGCGCGCGCGCAGGGTACTGTACGAGGGCAAGGAGCGCCTCATCCATGGCTGCGAGGTGATCCAGGCAACGCCGTACGGCCGCTGCGCCAACGTCAACAACAGCTCGGCCACCTCCCAGCGCATCTTCATCACCCTCCGCCGCGCTCCGCTCGTCCAGCCGCAGAACTCCCTGGCCGTCACCGACATCTGCGTCATCGTCACCAGCAAGGGCGAGACGCCGCCGCACACCTTCTGCAAGGTGGACAAGAACCTCAACTGCGGCATGGTGAGTCGGGCTGGGCTGCGGGGTGGGCATGTTTCACTCAAACGGGGTGATCGCATCGCAATATCCACTGGACAATGTTGTCGGCCTGTTTTGCTTTTGTGGGTGCTGAGTGATGACTCTGGAAATAATCGTTTAATTTAGTTATTGTTAATTATGAAAACTAGTATTCATTATTAGTAGGGGTGTAGCGGTACACTGAAAACACGGTTTGTTACACAAATACCCTTTATTTCTCTGTGTTTGTTTCTTTTTTACATTTTATTTTGTTTGTTAGTTATTCAATTTATTTATTTAACTTAGTTTTTTTTTTTTTTGTGCACGGGGGGAGGTAATTAGATATGAATCTCTTGTTTGGTTTTTGTGGTCACAAGTCAAAACCATTGTTCTGTTTTGGATTTCATGTAGTCCATTCTAAATGTGAAGAGCAAAATGACAACATTGCTGTGTGTGTCTTCGTCAGAGAATGCATTTTGCGATTGATTGGCTTTGTTTTCCCTTTGCCAGTGGGGATCCAGTGTGTTCCTCTGTTACAAGAAATCCGTATCTGCCTCCAACTCCATCAATTACACAGCCGGTGAGTCTGTTAAGCAGCACTGCATTCTCTTGATAGATCTAGCCTTCTTTATTTCCTCCAGTAGCTGTAGATGGCTTATTTAAGAGTGCACTGCAGCCTCTAATAAGGGGAGTGCCATACTCACACAATGAATGGCACGATCGCAACTGTCAAACAAAAATGCTGCATCATCACTAATCATTCACCGCATTTCAGAATATCACACGCTTGTTGTGTTCCTCATTTAAATCAGTCTTGGCTATTGATTTAAGTGTTGTTTATGGTAAATGCATATGGAAATATATGGAAATTGCATACATACATACATTTGCTACTATTGCAGACGAGCTGCAATAGTAGCAAATGTCAGAGTGTGACAAGGGAAAGGCTTCTTAGCGACCTACACCTTTTCTTGAGAGGCTGCGTTGTGTAACATACTGTATAATACACACTCGTAGTAGTAGTTTGTGTGTGTGCGCGCCCTGGCTTTATCACGAGCAAGCTTCCTGTGAGGTGGCAGCACTTCCTGTCAGATGTGTGCGTACGCGTGTGCGTGCGTGTGTGTGTTCGCGTGTGTGCGCCACAGAAACGTGTTTTGTCGGAATGACATCTCATGAAAGTGCAGAACCCTGCTGATAAACAGAATAGCTTTCTTCTAGAAAATAAAACCTTGGCCTTCAAGCTCATTCATTTCAAAGGTTGTTGAATGTAAATATTGATTTTGTCAGGCTTTCTAGCCACTTTCTCTACACATTGATCTACCAAAGCCATAAACGGAACCAGAGTCCTTTTATGAATAAAGGTTTCACTGACCGCAAACGATGCAATAGATTTGCTGCACAATGTTACTTTTTTATTTCTATATTCTTTTAAACAGAACGTCTAAATAACCTTTTTATTTTATTCTTTTAACAAAAGGTTCTCCATTTTTGTTTTTAAGGCCTCATCTTCCGTTACCCAGAGGAGGACTATGAGTCCTTCCCATTGTCGGAGTCTGTACCTCTGTTCTGTTTGCCCATGGGCGCCAGGATCGAGTGCTGGGCTCCCAACACACCCGACCCATTGCCCGTCTTCTCCACCTTCGTCTTGACAAACTCCTCCTGCGAAAAGGTGACAAGACGCGATCAGACGTGTGCGGTCTTTGTGAAAGATGTATGGTCGCGCCGTACGGCACAGAACACACTGCAATTTAGCATTGCAGTGCACTTTCCGTTACATAGAAACAGGAAGTTAAATGTTAAAATAAATATGTATTTATGTGAATGCTTGTCTGTCTAGCCAAAGGTTATCACAGTAATTCCAATAATAATGTATAAGGCACATTCCTTTTATTTTGGTGTCTTGTCAATTTACTAGCAAATATGAGACGCAGTAGAGTTTGGCTAATTGGCTAATAGGCCATCTATTTGCACACACTGGGAGTACAGTGGAAAATGCAGTGTAGTGGCATTTATTTATGAAATTAGACACACTACAAAAATATTTTAAGTCTCTTCCACTGTCTTCCACTGGGCCAATTACAGTGCATAGCAATTTTAAGTTAACAATTGAACAAATATATCCTGTGTCATGCTCGGTGTTTACAGTCTTTCTATGGAGGTTTCGAGTGAAATGGTGATGGTAATTCCTGCTCTTTTTGGTGAGACAGTTTGTTTTGACTCGGTTCAGCAATGTTCTTTTCGGCTCCCAAACGGCTTTTCATGTTCTAATTCTGTTTTTCTAATTCAGCCAAATTAAACAATGTTATAACCTATGATTGGTGAGAGTGCATATACAGTATAATTAACTTAAATAAGCTTAACTGTATAATTTCTATAATAGCCTACCATTCTCTTGACATTCGTTTTGGTATTAAACCATGACGTATTTCAGTCTGTTGCACAATCAGCTTGTCAGGAGTCACTGAGCATGCTGACCAGGGCCAAAACAATAACATCCAGCCCTTCCTCTGCTAACCTGTCCCTGGGCTCCAGGTGTACGGGGCAGCCATCCAGTTCTACGAGCCCTATTCCCCGGAGCTGCTCAGCGAGAAGCAGAAGGTCCAGCTGGGCCTGCTCACCACCGTGGAGAAGAAGGCCATTCCCAATCGGCCCGTCAGCACCAACAAGTGCGTGTGCCTGCTGTCCCGCTGGCCTTTCTTCCGCGCCTTCCGCAAGTTCCTCGTGTTCCTGCACAAGCTGTCGGTGTCCGGGCCACACCCGCTGCCTATCGAGAAGTAAGATGCTAGCTCTTATCCACAGTGGCCTTGGACAGAGCGGAGGCTTCCTGTGTGCACTAGCCACTATCTTATATATATATATTTATATATAGTAGTACGTTGATGTACGTAATGTAATGCGTTGGATTGCATTAATGTAGCAGCAACTATTTTCTGTGTGAAGGCAGGGGAGTATCTGTATTGCACTGCCTGTTTTGAGTTGAGCGATGTCGTCAAGTCGTAGTTATGCAATGCATAATTACAAACATGAATTATGCTCCTTTCCCAACACCAACAGGCACATCTCGCATTTCATGCACAATGTGTCGTTTCCTTCCCCGCAGAGGCCCAGAATCCTAGTCCAGGTGAAGTGATTACCCAGCCCTTTCTCTGTTTATTTATGCCACCAGCGTAATGCGCTGTTTGAGTTTGACATTTTGACCTTCACGTTCATTTGTTTGTTTGTCTGTCTGTTGGTTTATTTTTGCAGTTGTCAGCACATGACAACCTGATACTCTCCCAGCCTGTGTGTACACCCCTACCACTCAGGTAAGTTAGCAAAGTCTTATGGAAATATTCTGTTTTTCCTTTTCAGTGGGTCTAGCCTGTACGTAGCGGGGCTTGTATTTGCCTTGGTCTAAATGAAAGAGAGGGAGAGAAAGAGGGAGGGAGGGAGGGATGGAGGGGGAGAAAGTGGGAGAGACTTGTTTCAGAGGAAATGGCGAAGTTATGAAAGCATTTGCCATTCCGTTTTCCAGGCTAGCTAATGCAAAACGCATCCTTCCATGTCGCATTCCCAAAGTCAAATCCTCACCCTCCAAACAGCCAATGAGAGACAGGAAGAATCTCTGTGCTGCTTTAACATTCCACATTGCTCTATAGAGGGGGTATTTATCATACATTATACATTATGTGCAGTATATGAGCAATGTTTTCTATCTTCCCATCTTGGCATGTTGCAATGTCCCTATAAGTTCTGTAAATTAATATTACATGACACGGCCTACACAATGGTGTTCTTTGACTGCTTGACTGTCTAAACAACTGTTCTATGTAAATATATAGTGGAGTAATTGTGTCCTGAGCGGAGAATGATAGCATACTCCCTCTGTGTGTGTGTGTGTGTGTGTGTGTGTGTGCGTCACTAAGCATTTGTTTTGGTCTGAGATGCTGCTGCTTGGTGTGACACCTAGTGGCCAACAAGATCACATATAAGCACTTTAAAGTCCCATCATGACCCTTCCTATCCCTCTGTGTCCTCTTTCTCACATGGCCTTCTCCCTTGGCAGCGGGGCGGACTACAGCACCCTGCTGATGAACCTGGGCCCGGACAACTGTGCCACGCTGCTGCACTTTGTGCTGCTGGAGAACAAGATCCTGCTGCACTCGCTGAGGCCCGACGTGCTCACCGGAGTGGCCGAGGCCGTGGTGGCGGTGAGTGGGCCTCTTGTGCTCTGAGATGGGCTGCCTTGTAGCTTTACCTCTTGTGTGTTTCTATTTTTGTCTTATTAACGGCTCGGTAGTTAGGTTCAGCAGCTGAGCTTATAACATAGAATAGAGAAAATGTTCATAAATTGTTCAATATATGGTGTTTGTAATTATGCTTTTGGAGATGGTACGCACAGGGGTTTAGTATATAAGATATGAAATATAACCACTGACAAGGACCTTTTAATTCTGGCTTTGTTACCTTGTTCGTAGTGCATACAGTAGCTGTCACATCAGATTTAGGCATGTTTCATTTATATGCAGATCAGAATAACGAGGCAGATTTACTATATGCAAATGCAGTGGCGGCACCATGCAAAAAATTACAAAACTAAAAGATATAATAGCCTGGTATCAATTGGCTGTGTTTGCTTTGAGCAAAGGTTAATTGAATAGCCTACCTGTTTTATTGGAACGGCACAAAATTAAAAAAGGGGTGAGGTTTGAAAACAAACATATAATCCAGTAGGCTGCCCCCGTCAGTTGAATAGTATATGGCTGTTAAATATGATTATTCAACGATTTATTCCTTTTTTCTTTTCAGTAGCCTAGGTTAGACTATCTGGCAATTATAAAATCCACTGGTGTGAATTTCAGTGATGATTTTGATCAGATTAACAGTCAGATGCAGCAGACAGTCATGCAATTGCCTGCCTACTTATGGAGCCCTGAACTGTAAACAGTAGCCTACTGTAGGCCTTTTTGTGGTACACACAAAGCAACAGCCTGCCCATGACTGTAATCAATGGATCCATGGCCAAAACAGTGACTAGTGCGGCAGCTTTGATGACAGATATGCGCTGACTGTAAAAATATAGTTCAGTGGGTAGTCACCAGGGCTGAGTTCCTCATCTGTGCAAAATATTTAGTTGAGCAAAAAACCCACTCTATATTAACTTAGGTCCGTGTTTACAATAACGTAGGCAGCAGTTCCAGTGATTATAATCGCGTATCTTTTGGACAATGGACACGTAATTTCAGTTTCTTGTCTAAATTAATAGTTTCAAACCTGCATAAACCTTTGTTCTTGATATAGCCATGAGGGAAAGACTGTCTTAGATTAGCTAATTTTAGAAAATGTCATGAACCATCCCCGTTTTAATTTTGTAGATGGCTATGGTAGCTCAATGGTAGTTTATTAGTTTAGTTTTAGTATTTAGTTTATTTATTATTAAAATACTATTGATATAATTAAATGTTTTGTGCCTGATGACGTTTTATGTATAATTTTTCATTGGAATTGTATCCGTGTGCTGCACAGTTTTGTAAAGTTAAATCTGTGTTCTGTTATTGTAATGCACATGGGTTTTAAAACAAACAACTGCTCGACTTGAACAATCTCAGTCGACTGCAGGGGCGCTGACTGATGATTCGACTGGTCGACTTTTAGGGAGCATCCGTATAATCCAGTGATGGTGACAGAGTCACTTCTCTGGTAAAGCCAAACACACAAGATTGTAGTGGTAAATAATTTGAACATATATTCAGTTGTTCCCAACTTGAGTAGACTAATTGTTTGTTTGATGGACTGGCAGAAAAGCCATTTTGTATTTTGCATAAATGTAGCTTTATCATTTTAAAACTTAATTTTATTTAATTTAATTGCTTAAGAAATAGTAATAGCCTACATGTATTTTTAAAATATGTAGGCTATTACTATTACTGTTTCTCTGCTCATGTAAGTGGTTCTATATGACCTTCTACCACTAGATGGCACACTAAGTACACCAGCATTAATTCATTTTCTCTATACTCCACTGTAACCTGACATGCCAGGTGGATTGTTATTCACAAATCCACCTGGGGAGCCGTGCATCGAAACTTTTTGTTAAGTGCGGGCACTTTCAAACAATGCTTGGCAGTTAATTGAATGAACGATCTGGTCGTTTTCGCTGTCAGCACACCTAAACCACACCGCACACCTAAACCACTCCCGTATAGCTATCAATAGGACACTGATTGGTAAGTTTAGTTGCTATTTGGACACATTCAAAATTATTCATAGACTGATTCTGACAGTGAAATTATCCTGAAGCTTGTGAGATCAGGATGGTCTCGCGAGGCAAACTATACTGTATCCTTTCATTTTTACTGCTATATTTAAAATATATTACATTCGTTTCGACATTCGACATACATACATTACAACTGTGGTACATTTAATATCGTTAAAAATAAAAAGTGTAAGATTTCAGTCGGGTTCCTGACGGTTTGTTCACTTTTGTTTTAAATTAGGCTTAATAGCATTTTGCTAGGCTGAACTAGCTATACAAGTATGGTAAGCTATGTTAACAGACAGCCAGTATACTTACAATATAGTCATACAGAATCAATATAAAGTTAAAATGTCATAACTCTGTCGTCCCGGTGCCTGAGTACGGTAACGAAGTGATATTGGCACTCTGCCATGACTGGTAACTGTTCATATTCCGAAGATGAAGCGGTCTACAAGGTGTATTTTTTTTTTTTGAATGAGGAGAAAGGAGACTTTTGGAGAGGGAAATCTAAGAGTGCAGTTAGGGAGAGACCTGCAACCTGTAGCCACACTGACAATTTTAAGCCTGTTCGTAATCAATATGGACGGATGTGTTTTGGTATTTTTAGACTAGTGGACAAGTCTAAGTTTAAAATTGATCTTAAACGACAGGGAAATTAGTTGATAGGAGCATCCCTAGTACATAGCAATGTTAAGCTTTGATAACAGAATTCTGAGAGGTGCTTACTATATTGCAATCCCAATATTTTCCAAACTAATCGCAGTATAACTTTTTGATCAGATTGTGCAGCCCTAGTTACTACACATCCCTGGCACTGTAAATGTGAACACAAATAAAGTGGTGCAGATCTCACACCAATAGTCCACCAGTGTGTGTCCAATGTGTGGGGCGGAGCTTCTGAGGGAGCACCCTATGGCATTGGATGCGTTTTTTGTTTTGATAGTTATCAACAATCTTTCTCCAGCATTCCTGACTCCACCTCTTTTACTAGTAACATAAAGTGTGAGATGACACATGGCGTAACCCGGCCTCTGTTCTCTTGGCCAGATGATCTTCCCCTTCCAGTGGCAGTGTCCATACATCCCCCTGTGCCCCTTGTCTCTGGCGGGCGTCCTCAACGCACCTCTCCCCTTCATCGTGGGCGTGGACTCCCGATACTTTGACCTCTACGACCCCCCGACGGACGTTGTGTGTGTGGACTTAGACACCAACACCATCTACCTGTAAGAGACAGACGCCTTCACCCCCTAACCTCTACGAGGCCAATATTGGGAGTATTTCTTACAGTTTATACTGCCATCTAGTGGTGTATAGGCGGCACTGCTAATTTTAGCTATGCAAGTGGCATTAATGTTACTAAAAATGCCTTGTTCTGTACCTATGACGCAAGTTGACTCTATCTTGAATACGTTTCACTTTCACTCTAGTCTCTTATGGTATCATATTTCAGCCACACAACCATTTGCTCTTTGTTTTCAGGTCTGATGACAAGCGGAATAGTAACTGGAAAAATCTCCCCAAGAAGCCTTGCAAGAGCCTGGTCAACTCACTGAACAACCTGCACCACCAACTGGCCACTGGTACAAACAGCACTCACCTTAAAAGAAATGCCATTAAGATGCCGGTGCAGAAATTTGTATCTCTATTGCAGCTACCCAGTCTATTGGACAAAGGGACTGGGTAGCTGCAATAGCAAACATTTACACAGTATAGCTCCTTCAGTTTGTACAGTAATCAGTTGAGGAATGACCTAAATTCTGATTTACCAGTGCGCCGAGCTGCGCCGGAAAGCTCTACGCTGGACCTGACCCCCATCGAGGTAGACTTCACGTGGCGCAAGAAGATGACGGCCTTGGAGATGGAGATCCAGGAGGCCTTCCTGCGCTTCATGGCGTCCATACTGAAGGGCTACCGCTCCTACCTCAAACCCATCACCCAGGCCCCGTCCGAGAAGGCCACGGCCGCAGACTCCCTCTACGACCTGCAAGGTAAACACTCGGCTAATGTGTTTGTATGTAGAAGCATCAGTTTAATGGGCTGTTAGGTGTAAAAATACATTTCTCTGTCTCAGTTTATATATTATTCACTCATTCAGAATTGATGTGTTATAGGCAGCTCTATTTACAGAACCATTTCAAAGAGAGCAATGATCTTTGCCATCAGCTATAAACAGTTTGCTAATGGATGTGTCTCGGACATTGAAAATGAAAAGCAGTTAAACCTTGAAGGACAGTGATTTTGTTTTCTTAGTTATTGAGTTTGCTCTGTCAGTAATCATTAAAGGGGAATTCACACTACCGGCCGCAACGGCTCATGACGTCATGAAATCCTATTCATGTGTGTTGGTGCCACAGCCGTAAACGCCGGCAGGAGCAAGCTGGACACGCCCTGGGCACTAAAATCGTCTTCTAAATTCTTCTGCCGCCGCCGTCTTGCTGACAAATGGCCAGCTTTTACATAGATCATATTTTTGACCGGAAATCGACAATATAATGGACAAATAAGTACCCAGAATAGTACAGCATATGTTTCCATTTACAAATATGTTGGGAGGAAGGCGTAGCACCGTTTATCAACTCCCACCCACTTTTGGGCGGAATTTTGTTCCCCTGAAAAGTGCGGTGGGCGCAGCTATTGCCAACGGTAGTGTGAACGCAACTTAAAGTTTTGACTAAATACCTACATCTGAGGTCCACCGCTTTAGGTTCCTTGTATGTAGAACAAAATAGGATTCTGATTCATTCAGTGGTCTTAGAGGTGTGCCACATTGGTACAGACACATTATTATACGGGCCTCTCTTTGTACCCCAGGGTTTCTAAGGAGCCGGGACCGCGCTCACCACAAGTTCTACTCCCAACTTACCAAGACCCAGATTTTCATCCGCTTCATAGAGGAGTGCACGTTTGTCAGTGACAAGGACACTGGCCTAGCCTTCTTTGACGACTGCATCGAGAAGGTGACTGATCAACACCGCAGTGATCAGCCTCATTTTCCACTGCTTTTAAGAGTTTCCTCCTGCAAAAGCAGCCTTCATCTGATGCTATGTTATTGGCAAAATTAGCGTTCCCTCCCTGAGACACTAGGGAAACTGAAATTTACTCTGATTCGATCTGTTCCTTTTGATTTCTTTCCTTTCTACACAGCTTTTTCCCTCTGATAAAGGCACCGACAAGGGCACCAAGGTAATAACACCTATCTCTATATAATGTATGACCACATGTGTACTCCTAATGAAGTGGGTCGTTTCTATGTAGGAAGACTAATAAGGGTTAGCATAGCAAACATGTTTCACCTGATTGTCCTGCCTTCCATTCTTTCTTCCTTCCTTTAAAAACATAACAAATGAGGCGCCAAATCATTTTTAGAATATTAGGGAGTGTGGTAATGTCCAAGGCAGTGTGATATGTGGATACACTAGAGTTGAGGGCATCTGTGTTAGCATGTGCATGCACCCAGGGGGCTAATCCAGGAACTAGCTCCGGAAAAAACTCCCGACTGGCGGTTTCCCAGCAGTTCTAAAAGTATTGTCCTTGATCCCAGGTGGAAGGCGAGTTGTCGGAAGACATGCGTCTGATGGAGCTGGACGAGTCCCAAAAGAGCGAGCACACTGTCTTCGTCATGCCACCCGAACCACCGGCGGAGGACGGGCCAGAAATCCCTCCCAGATACAGGTTAGCAAGACCCGCCCTTCTGCCTTTTGCTCTGTGGATAACACCTATGAGCGCTAGCTAGCTGTAATTAAAGTCACTGCATGTGGTGACGATAAACCTCCATGTACTCTATCTTGGGTACTGTGTGCGTCGCTAACATCCCACCTATGAGCGTTAGCTAGCTGTACTAAGCTAACAACCCCCCCCCCCCCCCAATCCCTCCCCCCCACCTCTTACCAGTTACACCAGGTTTCCCAGGCTACAGCTGGAGCTGTTCGACCACCCCAGAGTGTTTAGTCCAACGTTCAGTAGCGGAGCCTCTAGCACCAGCATCTCAAACAGCCCTGCGCTACTGGCCAAAAGAACTAAACAGGTGCACGCACGCACGCACGCACGCACGCACGCACACACACACACACACACACACACACACACACACACACACGAGATTAAGCCTGATCACACATCTTCACTGTTCAGTGTGTGAACCCAATCCCGTTCCTTGAAATTACCATTCAAGCACAATGATCTTAATTTGGTTAATGTAGTTCCTCTCAACCAAACCCTAAGCATTATAAATACCTTGCACAAGCTCGATTTCAAATGCTCCCAAAACGATCGTGTTGTCAGCCAGCCAGCCAGCCAGCACGTCTACACTGTATTCAGTATGTACCTTGCCCAATCCCATTCTCTCAAATCGGCACGTTGTTATACTCAACCGAGCGCTTTCATGACGATCTACTGTAAGGGGTCTACTTTAAGCTTTTTATGGAAACACCCTGCAGAAACTACATTTAAAATGCTTATTATAACGACAACGTTGGTGGGTGCGTGCGTGTGTGTTGTAACAGGAGATCAAGCTGGCATTCAAGATGGCCAAGCGCTTCTACTCCAACCCTCCGCTGTGGGCCCGCTGCCTGTTCAGCCACAGCTACAGCCTGTGGTTCATCTGCCTGCCAGCGGCCGTGCGCCTCTCCAAGTCCAAGAGCCGAGCCATGCAGCGAGCGCACAACGTGCTGCTGCGCATGAGGACCTCCGAGGTGGAGGTGCTGGATGAGGTATGCCCCCCCCTTCCCCCCCGTCCCTCCCTTCCCATACCTCTGAACCCTACTCTGTAAATCACCGCCTGACTATATGGTTGAATCCCCCCCCCCCCCCTTTCCTCTCACCTCCCGCCCGTCTGGAC
>JAODUK010054248.1:0-18678 GCA_027564635.1 Typhlichthys eigenmanni
GGCTCCCCTGTGCACCCACACAGGTGTACAGGCTCTCCTGTGCACCCACACAGGTGTACAGGCTTCCCTGTGCACCCACACAGGTGTACAGGCTCTTCTGTGCACCCACACAGGTGTACAGGCTCCCCTGTGCACCCTCACAGGTGTACAGGCTCCCCTGTGCACCCACACAGGTGTACAGGCTCTCCTGTGCACCCACACAGGTGTACAGGCTTCCCTGTGCACCCTCACAGGTGCATTGAGTTATTCTTCTCGGGTATTCTTCACTAATCCAGGTTTGGAGAAGGTATACTGTATGCTGAGGCGGGCAGAACTCTATATACTCAGAAGAACCAACTAGAAAACAGGTTTACAATTATGTCACTGGTCTGACACTGTATCCATAGTAACAGTTACAAGTATTAAAGAGCAGGTTAGGTATCTGCCTCAAGGATGTTTACATTAAATTATTTTTATTAAAGTACAATTGTTATTTAATGTGTGTGTATTTGTATGCGCAATGTGCTTACACATACATATTATTTTTAAATGTTTTTCATTCCATTGGCCACATTATTTTAGCCATTGTTTATCTCTCCATATCTACTGGCATTGTCCCCAGCCATTTTAAACATGCTACGGTGCAGCCATTGTTGAACAAACACAAATTAGACCCCACCCTACTTGTTAACTATTGTCAAAGGGACTAGAAGAAGTTGTAGCAAACCAGCTTTAACTGTTTTAGAATACAAGTCGTTTCAATCAGGTTTTTCGAAAACTCCATTCCACTGAAAGAGCTCTACTTAGTCTCAAATGACAGTATGATGGCTGCAAATGATGGGAAATGCTCAGTATTGGTGTTACTTGACCTAAGCTCTGCCTTTGACACCATTGATCACTGTATACTTTTAAATAGATTACAGCAGCTAGTGGACAATGCCGGGTCTGCTTTGGAATGGTTCTCCTCTTATTTAACTGATAGGAGTTTTTCAGTCTGTGTAGGCATTTTCAGGTCAGATACAATACATTTGACCTGAGGTGTTCCACAGGGCTCTGTAGTGGGCCCTATGTTGTTCTGTTTATACATCCTACCACTTTGTCAGAATATTAACCATTACAGCTGTAATGGTTGTCATTTTTATAATTATTTTTATGATATTATGATATTCAGTTGTATTATTCTTTTAAACCTGATGAGTGTAACAAAGTCAATTTTGAACGATTGTTTGGGTGCTGTCAAAAATTGCCTGGCTGCTAATTTCCTTCAGTTAAATGCCAATAAGACTGAATAACTTATAATTGCAAATGTTTGTTTCCAAACAACAGACTTAATTTTGTACCATTTTGCGATTATTTACAACCTTATGTTAAAAATGTACTGTTAGTAAGATAATAAGCATATGCTATTTCCACTGACAAAATATTGCCAAATTACGAAAAATAGTCATAAAGACTGAATTGGACATGAATATTCATGCTTTTATTTCCTCTGGTTTAGATTATTGTAATGCTCTTTTTATCTGTTTAAATCAATCTTCTCTTAACCGCCTCCAAACTGTCCAAAATTCAGCAGATCGACTCTTAACTAAAACACACAAGAGATCACACATCACTCCAATTTGGTCTACTTTGCACTGGCTTCCAATTAAAATTTGCATTAACTTAAAAATGTTGCTTCTTACTTACAAAGCCGTGCATGATCAACACGATATATCAATGCCATTCTTCATCCGTACACAACTCAGAGTCTTAGGTCATCAGACAGGAATATACTAGCAGTATCACATACACATTATAAAACACGAGACCAAGCTTTCCAAGCAGTCTCACCCCAAATTTGGAATGTCTGTCCTTCTTGGCTACGATCCCTAGAGTCTACTGATGTTTTTATGAAACATTTGAAAACTTTTTTATTTAGTCTTTGACTGTTGTTTCATTGTTTTATCTATTAATTTTACTTTGTTGTTATATTTTCTGACTTTTAATGTATTCCTCCATTTTTAATGTAAAGCACTTTGTGATTTTATATATAAATAATAAATATATTGAATATAAATATTAAATTATATATATGTATCCTTACTTACTTGGCCAGGTATCTCTTGCAAAATATATTATTAATCTCAATGCTGTATGCATATAGTATTAATAGCAATATTCTAAATTTTACTCATTTTATCTGTTTAATTAAAACCCATTTCAAAATTGAATGATGTGTGTTAAAATGAGATGTTCTTCTTGCTTTTATGGTGTACCAGTCATCCATATATTACTTACTACATGATATAATGTATACATATTGTACCTGTCTGGACATTGCTCTCCTTTTAAAGAAGGCGTAAGCAATGATTGACATAAAAACAAATACACCACCCATTGGACACGTTGCCGAGGCTGGGATTGTGTTGTGAGGTGCGGTCTGCACCACATTTTTTGTGTTCCCATGTACAGAGCTAGGGCTGTGTAGCAACACCAGATTATTTCCAGGTGCACACACAGAATGGGCAGCTAGTAGACTTACCTCACCATTAACAGTTACTTATTAAAGTCTGTGGTGTTTTGAATGACAACTCCCTGCTGAGCAGCCTGCACTAAAGAGTCAATCAGTAATCCCACCACAGTCTCGCAGAGCCAGCCTTTACATACGTAAAGTCTGGGACATAGCACTTCACTTGCTAACAGTAGATATTTTGATTGACATGCACGACAACCAACTCGGACAGTAAACAACAGGACTTACAGGTCTTGTAAATCTGTAAAATGTGTAGGCTACGGTTACTGCTTAAAATTAATGTTTGATTTTCAATTATGAAATAAAGTAGTGCACTAATGTCACACCGGAAATTACGGATATTTACTTGTGAGTGACAATGCTGACAGCCAATGGAAATCAACAGTGTCACTTCCCAAAAGACTGAGAATCCTGTGTCAATCTTACAGGAGTCTATGCATCAGACGTTCAGCACAGAGTTGCTTATGTGACAAAGCGCTGATGGACAGAAGAGGCTGAGACTGATCCCAAGAACCAAGTCACACACACAGACACCTATATAGTCAGAGGAAACACCTCTGTGTGTGTGTGTTTGTGCAATGAGCTTCCGCGTGGGTGCCTCAATCATCAGATGTCCCTTACATTATCTTATTACTGTAATCAAACCCCATTTCAAGTCCACTGGAATGAGACAAATGTAAGAATCGTATAAAAAAAATGCACTTGCAGCCACTGAAACGGTAACGTTACCTCTCCCACAAATAGAATCATCTAAATTCATTTGAGAGCCTCAAACTGAGCGAATCAGAGCAAAATAAAATCAAATCCCGACTCGTTGTTATCATACGTAGATCTGCTACAAAGCTAGTTGACAGCAACGGCTGGATAGTTGGTCTGCCAGGGTGCAGTGAGTGGGCTGTGTTGCGGAGAAGAGGAGAGGGGGCAGTACGGGGGCAGAAGCATGCGGCGGTAAAGGTAAAGGGGCTTTTATTGTCACATACACATACGTGTTGCGAAATCCATCCTCTGCATTTATCCCATCTCTCAAGGGAGCAGTGGGCAGCCGCTGTGCAGCGCCCGGGGACCACCTCCAGATTGGAGCCAGTGTCACTGGTCACATGACACTGGCTGGAGGGTGAACCTGACAGGCTGATAAGGATGAGGAGAAGGATGGGTATCTTCATGTATGTTTGTGGGGGGGGAGGGGGCGTGTCAGTCAATAGGCTTAATTAGTCTGTTTCTGTTTGTATTTGCAATGGCTTCTTGTTTAAACATTGGTGAGGGGATATATTAATTAAACAGGACGTCTGGGGGTTCTCCCACAGGAAATCTTTAGCGTCAATCGGTGAATATGCACTCATGTGTACCTTTTCTGCACCAATGTCTGGTGGAGATGCAAATACAATAAATAAAAATAGGTAAGTATTCAAAATAGAATATAATGCAATAAGGGTCTCAGGAAGTCTGTATTGCTTTCAGATTCTCTTGTATATCAACTTTTCTATTTTTGTAAACACACATGCAATATTTACTCTCCTGTCATGTTTTCTTTGAGCATGTGGCATCTACGCTCATTTTACGCTATTTTTAGTTATTTACTATAACTATCTGTTCAAAAACGTTCTACACATTCAAAGCATCACACATAGGCCTACATACGGCAATACGCTGCCGTACCTACAGCATCTGTGTTCTGGGATTTTAGGAATCATATAGCCTACATCTCAACAATTTTATTGAAGATGAAGAATAACTGACAATGACACCTTGTTAAAGCCTTAATATTATTCTTAATAACAACCTTAGGCAGTCAAAATCACCAATCTGTCGGTTGGGTGTAGTTGACGGCTTGCAATGAATGGTAAATCTCAATGCGTCAGTGCCAAATATGACCGTGTGATGTAAAAGGCAGGGTCAGTCATTCTTACTAACTTCCAGCTCAAATTAAAACGGTATCGCTCAGTGGTCCTCTGCAGCGCCGCCTCACACATACAAATGCATTGTGAAGCCAAGCACAGGGGCTTTGTTGTTGTGAGCGGTGGTCGCCACTTTGTTTATGTTACTATTTACGGAGCCAGGGCTGTGTAAAGTATCGGATCACTTTTACAACACGCACAGAGAACAGTAAGCTAGCGAAATGCGATGAAATATTTGTTGAATTTGACAAAGAAACATTTATTTTGTTAAGGAGAGTCGATTCCCATGTCACGGAGCTATTAAAATATCCATACCGACTCAGTCTGAACCAATAGGCTACTCTATCGGGAAGTATCCTAGGCTACGGCTCGGACCATCGAGTGACCAAAATTAAGTTAAAATAAGTTTTTTTGTGTCTACACACAAGACAAGTATTTCAGAAAATAACCATAATAGATCCAGCAGTAAGAACTAGCTACGTGAAACGTCAAATAAAACAAGTAGCATAAACAATAAAACACTCACACAAACAATAAAACAGGCTTTAACACCCCTAAAAACAGCCCTAAATTGCCACTGGTTGAAACCATGTTGAGGCGGTAGGGGTGGTTCATAATGAAGAGTGAACATTATACAGACGAGGTAAAGTAACGTGAGCTGGGGTTACATGTGTTGTCCAACGAGTTTGGCTCTCGCTTCTCTCAGCCGCTCGTTCCCTTGCATCTCAGCACATTGTTCCACCTACACACGAGTAGCCACAGTGTTTGCACAAGGATAATGCTCGCTGAAAGCCTTATAATACACACACACACACTAGAACTATAGCTAGGGAGGCAGATTTTGTCGTGATTGGTCACGCCAGTGATTGTGTGTCAGCATTTGGGGTGGTGTGTGTGTGTGTGTATATAGGCCTATATATCATAGCATACTGTAATGTAATGTGTGCACTCCGTAAAGTCTCTACATGGACATGTAGGGGTTATATCATCAAATGACACATGAAGTAGTGTTACTACGCTATGGTGCCACGTGACTGTTGGTAGGTTGGCCTATAGTATAGCTTCCTTAACATCAATATAAAACATATAAGTCCTCATGCAGTTTGATAACACAATCCAATGTTCATGGAGCAGAATCAGAACTGCATTTTCTATCGTTCCATCCATTGTTTCATCATAAACTTTCACAACCAGTCGACGTACTGGTGGAGAGTACAGCAGGAGGGCCTCTCCATGGCACGTGCGTGAGATTGTGGTCGCACGTTCACCAAGAACAAGCGGTTCATTCATTTATCATCCGATCATCTTCATATGGAGCTACAGAGCTAGCAGCACATTACAGCGCCTGCCGATCCATTCAGGTGTCTTCTCAGGTCTACAACTCAGGACCAAGTTGTTGTTAAATGATTTGCTGGGGTCAGAGAAACAGTCAGAGAGAATGTGTCGTTTTTCCGTTTTTCCCGCCCTAACCGGTGAGATACTATACTGACAGTGGAACGATATCAACCAAACAGGTTGCACACGCCCAGAGAGTCCTGGTAAATGGGTCTAATAAACAACATAAAATATAAATATAAAACACCCCGGGAGGTATTACTACAGCAAGTGCCCCTCTTACTGGCTGGGAATGGAATTACAGGCAGACTGGTAACGGCTAAAAAACAAAATAGTTTGACAGAAAATTGACTATTTCTAGTAGCATCAGAAGAGAACATGGTCATAAAGGATGCTCATTTTAAATCAAAAGCTAATGACAAGCCTTTTGCTTTGTTATGATGGGGCTCTTGAGGGCAGCCAAAGCCGTTAATTTATCAGGGGATTCATTAACAATAGAAAAATGCCATAAAATCTAAATAGCACCTCCGTAGCAGCTTTCAGACCAACTCACATCGAGCACGGCCACTCTGTTACAGTAGGGTATTAATTTTCTCTCACTTTGAATTAAGATCACCCGCAGAAAGCACTCAAGGATTTAAGGCTAAGATGGACTTAATTGCAGACCAACTGCCAGCGTTCATGAAAAGGTCTTGATTAAAGCTTACTTTGTTGATTCAAGCACCAATTACCTGCATAATTATATTCTTGGGGATATGTAAATTATTTTACTAATACATTACACCTCATAATTTGTGGTATGTCCAAGTAAATGCCTGAAAGAATTTAAAAACAATTTAGAGATTGGCAAATTACATTTCCTGTTAGAAACGGTCTAATACATTGTTTTGATATTATAAATACAGTATTTCCACTTTGCATTAAGAAACAGATGATGGTTAATTTGAAGAAACATCATCAAACGACTATTCCCCATCTTGACTATGATACCCATGCTGTAAAAAAGCCTGTCTTTCATATTTCCACAGCTATTTTTACCCTTGCCACCCCTGTTTCTAGATGGCTGTCACAAATGAATTGATTTTCAGCATGAAGTGTGTGTGCTTCTCTCTGAATGGCCGGTAATCAAGTAACCCATATCTAAATGTGTCTATGAAAACCGATTCATTCGCTAACTTTCTCAAACCTCCACATGGAAACCACATTGGCATGGATATACTGTAGTTGCTCTGAGAAAGTTTTCAACAGTTCCTCCCTGCACCTCTTCTTCATATTCTTTTGCCTTCAGCCATCTTCTATAAAAATAATCACTTATTTTACAGTTGGTGCTGGGCTAAGCATAAAAAAGGTAGAATGGTGCAAGAGACTGTCATCGGCGTGGCCAATTACTACAGTATTTTGAATGGCCCAGTGTCAGTTCATTTCGTACAGTGGTGTTGCTTGCCTCTATGAAGGGCATAGCTAGCGGTTTTGGAAGTGTACAGCGGTATGTCACACTGTTCGCTGTGCTGCTAATGTTTGTTGGCCATTTGTGGAACAAACAATTGGACCTTTCACATGCCAAAATCTCTCCGTTGTATGAACCCTAAGCCATACAGCAAAAAACACTTTTTATGAACCAGGAAAATGTTATGCTGAAACATGGGGTGCTAAAGGTTGTGTTCAGTCTTTGTTCACTTGTAGTCCCTTAATGACATGCTGGAACACCAGTAGGAATGGCTGCATGTGTTCTCTTCAGACGGAGAGAATACAGGGAGAGAAACACACACAGGCCGTTACAGCAGCTAACTACCTAGCTAGCGTTTTACAAATGCTTCCTTTTCTCACTGTAGCAGCACACACACACACACACACAGACCCTAGGGGTGTTTAGGTCTGAGGTTGCCATATGTACATGCTTGTTAGGCATGCGTTGGGCTCATCTAAGCTGGGCAGCTGTGTGTGTGTGTGTGTGTGTGTGTGTGCACGTGAGAGTGAGAGTGAGAGAAGCTGTACCCTTCAGTGGCTTATATATATACTGTATGTGCCTCCATTAGCCGCCATTGCACAGTACAGTCATCTACAGAGCGCTTTTGGCATTAGGCGGGATGTGTTAGACGCACGTCTTGGCGTTTTCACCCATGACACACTACACCGCATTGAGACCCACGTGAACCATTCATAAAGTATCACTTTCCAGAGACTGGAGGAAATTTTGCTGTAAGCTACATTTGGTACCAAGCAAAGTTCCTCGCTTTTGCGGTAAGTTTTTTTTAACCACTTTGCCCCATTGAACTCAGTTGAACTCAGTGTGTCTGAAACTGTAAACAATGATGATGAAAAATTACATTCATAGATTGTAGTCCAGTTGGTTCATGTTTGGTCTGAATGGATCTCTTTATCCTGAATGTTTTATGATCTAAACCTGGAATATTGTGTATCAGTTTCCATAATAAAATTCTTTACTCTAAGAGTAATGCAACAGTTACTTATAATTTTGAGCAGTTATATCAATTGATAGTTAATTCTTTGTAATGAAATGAATAAACGGCATCTCAATTGCATTTTCAATTGAATTGAATTTTGTGTCATATTGAACAGGTGATCTGAGTTCAATGAACGAATGATCTTAGGTTTATGTGTATTGTATCCAAGCAATTGGTAAACGTGTCAGAGTTGTGAAAAATTAGCATTTTGTTTGTGCATCACTTCAGATTTTTGTGTCTAGAGTTGAATGACAATGACACCAAGGTTGTGAATTTTGTGGCAAAGTGGTTAAAAAACGAATGCATTTGGTACATGCTCCCTGATACAAACTGAGTGCAAACCCTTTTCTTTTTTTACATCCTAAGTGAGATAAAGCATAATGATTGGCTGCCCGGAGAATCCTTGATGAGAAGTTTTCACATTCACCAGAAGATGCGGTGCTCGGTCAATTATATTTAAAACTTAATTAACAGATGATCAATAGTGTTTACACTGTAAAACGACTGGGGCCTGATTCTAATTAGAATATCCATACATTATTAATGGCTTTAGCAAGCTCCGAAATTAAAAGGAGACAACTGCCACATTCAATTGACAACGCACATGAGGGACAAAGAGGAAGAGGAGGTACGAAGATGAAGGAGTGGATGGAGGGACAGCTGATCAAACCTTAATTGGCTAAGCCGCTGGGAGGAATCAGTTGCTTGACAGACGCGTCAAATCGAGGTACTTGGCAGCTCAACTATGATAACATCAGATGGAAATGACTCAAATTGTAATAATTATATCTACTGGATATAATTAAATTTCCAGTGATAATTATATCACTGGAAATTTAAATAAGCTTCTACTCAAGCTCAAGTTTGCACTGTGAGGGCTCTTGAAGGATGGGCATATTTCAGCATAGGCTAACCATTACATTTAAGTTCCATGCAAGCAAATGCAGATTCCCCTGTAAATATTTCACCAGCTCTACTACTACTAGCTCTTAACGGTGGAGGCAGCGATGGTGGACTCTCAACTCAATCAAAACAGAAACACCTCTCTCTTCAATGCCACAGGGTGCTCCCTCAGAACCTCCGTCACCTACAGTGGACACGCATTGCCATGCCTGGGATAGTGTTGTGTGGTGCGGTGTGCACCACTTTTTATTCAATTTACAGAGCCAGGCCTGTGTAGAAACACCAGATTATTTGTTTCTTGGGAGAAACAAATATTATTTGGGAGAAGAAGCTATTCTTTTTATTTAACAAAGATGTGAGGTATTTTATCAATCACTGACTCCACCTCTTAACACCGATGTTTAAACACTAAAAAGTACATATAAACATTTTATTGTAGACTCGTTTAAACAATCTTAAGTGTGTATCAGCTTAGCCCACGTACAGTAACGTGTCAGGGGAGCTAAAATGGAACGCTGAAAAGCGAGAAACTCTAGGTAGTTAATTACAAACGGAGCTTTAACTTCAATAATTATACTTTTCTATTGTCGCACGGTGCTATCACAATGTCAGGGCAGTGTAATTTGAAAGGGAGCGGAGGTCTGCAGGTCAGCTGGGATTTTGCTGCGATCATTCTGGAACACTTCTGCCCCTATGCATTTGACAGCTATTGTAAAGCCGAAATACAAATCAAAGTTATTGTTTCAAGTTAGCGCTCGGTTATTTGAGAAAGGCCCTGCAGACATCTGATGCATTTGGGCTCCTTAGCAGATATCTTTTTTGTTTTGTTCCTACCAGCCGCCCCTGAGGGTGGAATAACAATGTTTAGAAACATTTGAAATCATTGGTTCTCTGATGTTGCACTGAATAGGTTGAGGCACCGGGAATTATTACAACTTGGTGATGTAGCAGAATCAGTAGTAGACTACAATAATTTTGATGAAGGCTGCAGTTCCACATATTCCTCAAATAGCAGCTCTTGTCCAATGAAATTAACTATTGATGAAATAATCTGGTGTTACTACACAGCCCTGGCTCTGTAAATAGGAACACAAACAAAGTGGTGCAGACTGCACACAACAACAATATCCTGGCCTTGGCAATGTGTTTCTAATGATGTGGGCGGAGCTTCTGAGGGAGCACTGGAGGATCAAGTTCAAATATCAACAAGCGTTCTCCTGAATGACTACACCTTGTATTGGGAACAAAGCTGTATTCAGCGGGAACACATGACCTACAGGCTCAGAAGTACAGTGGAGCCGTGAACATGGGCCTGTGTCGTCCATCACAGGGAAGTAGATGGGCTCACTCGCCCGGACAACAAGAGCAAGAGAGTGGAATACACCCAGACAAGAGGCAAGAGACTAAATCAGGACATTTGGGAGACTATCTTTCACTGACTATTCTCCTTCCTGTGTGTGTGCGTGTGTGTGTGTGTGCGTGTGTGTGTGTGTGTGTGCATGTGCGTGTGCGTGTGTGTGTGCGTGTGCATGTGCGTGTGTGCGTGTGTGTGTGTGTGCATGTGTGTGTGTGTGTGTTATGAAAAGGGTAATTTGATTTAGAGTTACCCTTTCTATAGTGGCTATAGGCTGGGAGACGACCAGACATATCTTACAGTCTTCTGACCTTCCCATTTCATAGACTTTCAGATTAGTAACTCTCTCCCTCTCTCTCTCTTTCTCTATCTCTCTCTCTCTCTCTCTCGCTCCCTCTCTCTCCCTCTCTCTCTCTCTCTCTCTCTCGCTCTCTCCCCCTCTCTCTCTCCCTCTCTTCCTCTCTCTCTTTTGTAGTGACAAAAGAACAATTGCTATTTGAACAAACCTACCCTGGTAAATGCACAAACACCCATGCATGTAAGCACGTGCACACACACAGACACACACACACACACACACGCACAGACTCACATAGACAAACAGATCCGCATTGTCTCGCTCACCCTCCGTAATTAAGCCTTCATCATTGATTCCGGAGGCGCTTATGGCCATGTAACCAAATACCCCCAGATATATTTCTTGCCTTCATAACACAAGTGTGTGCGAGCATTAGTGTGTGTATGTGTGTGTGCATGCTTGTGTGCGTGTGAGACCTATTGTATGTGTGTGTGCGTGCGTGCGTTTGCAAGATCTATTGTATGTGTGTGTGCATGCGTGCGTGTGTGCGTGTCCAAGACCTATTGTGTGTGTGTGTGTGTGCGTGCGTGTGTGCATGCGAGACCTATTGTATGTGTGTGTGTGTGTGTGTGTGTGCGTGTGCAAGACCTATTGTGTGTGTGTGTGCGTGTCCCTTTGGGATATACTGATAGGCTCTCAGACTGCGTGTAGCCCTCCATTAGAGATCAATGGAGGATCTGCTCCTAATTCTTACTAGCTGGATGCCTCTGATCCTTATCTGCTCTGTGGAAAATGCAGTCAAGACCAGCTCAGCCACACACACACACAGTACACACACACATGCACACAGTACACACACGCACATGCACACAGTACACACAATACACACACATGCACACAGTACACACACACACGCACATGCACACAGTACACACAGACAAGCCCATGCACACAGTACACACACACACGCACACTCGATCCCACCCTCTTCACACCACTGGAGGGCTATGGGAAGATAAGTAGGATAATATGTCTATCAAGCTTCCTTTTGAATTCGGTTGTGCGTATGTGCACTTGTGTGCGCGCATGTGTGTGTGTGTGTGCTTGTGCAAGCATTCTTTTGAGAGTGTGCTCATCTGTGGTGAATCAAACAACGCTTCGTTCCTGCAGGAGTGGTGGTGATGCTCTTGGTATGTGTGTGTGTGTGTGTGTGTGTGTGTGTGTGTGTGTGATGCTCTGGCCGTGCACAACCAACCGCCTGCTTTGTGTACTCCGCCAGCGGGTAAACAACCAATCAGGACAGAGCAGTAACATGATAGCTACATTACACACACACACGGTCCGTCTTATATCATTTCATACTTTTATCATACTTGTATATACACCATATAATTGATATATGTACTGTAATTTACTTTTTAGTTTTCTATGTTTTGTGTATTGTATATTTGTATTTGTATAGCATTGCACTTCAGCTGTTCCCCAAGGACTTCTGGCTGTAGTTCTCCTTCACGTTCTGAAGGTTAAGCATACATCTGTACATCAGGCTGCTCCTGTGTGTCTGTGTGAGGTATTTTCCTTTCTGTTTTCTACATGCTGAGCATGTGTGGGTGACATCTGAAGGTTACTGTCATCCAGGCAGGTACAGGTTACAGCAGTACACCACACCGTACAGGAACTATACTGGTTTAAATTACAAACGCTATGCATAGAATGTACAGAGACCCTGTGCAATCACCGGCAGCCAACTTCCTGCAAAATTTGCCATAATTTTTCATCCTTTGTATAAACATTTCTATTCCGTTTCACCCAAATACTGTATCTTTAACATATACCTTCTCTCATGTACTCTGTGTATTTCTTCAGCTGACATTCTTGTTTTTTTCTCAACTCCCTGTACTCTATATGTACATTACAGTACTGACACATTTGCCACCAGTGGGGACACACACAGCCGAAGGGAAAGATGCCTGACAGCTAATCTCTGCGACTTCATCTCTGGTTATTCTACGCTTCCAATCTTTTCTCCTTTCCGTCTGTCCAAACGGCTTATCTCGCATGGAAAAGTTATCAACCTCTGTGGAAAATGTCACACAAACTTCATCCAATTACCAAACCAATACAGTTGTCTGTAAAAGCACGCAGCCATTTCTTAAGTGCGGGAACTTCTGTTATGTTCAAGATAACCTAGATTTAAGCCTCACAAAAAAAGCAACCACTTGAGCTAATAAATGAGTTTCTGCAACCTTGTGAGATTGAGTGTGTCTTGTTTTTGTATTTATTTTTTTCCCCGTGGTTTCTCACACATGCTTTGCTTAAGTCATCCCGAGGGGCCTGAGAAGTTCACAAGTAATTACTTTTCTTTCCTGGTTAAGCAACTGAAAGAAGGCTAAGAACAAGGGAGTCCCCTCATCACGCAATCAACCAATGTGTTTAGATGCCTCCACCGTGCTTATCATTAAGTGGGCATGGCCAGAAAATGGCTGAATCAGACACGCTCAAAAATAGATTCACTGATAAGGATTTTCTTTGATGTGAGGCCAAAGAGGCTCATTCTCAGAAATGAATGTTTGCAGCATTGTTCTGGGGCGTGGGTGGGAAACCTCTCCTCCAGGGTTCAGGGTTGGAGTGGCTGGAGTATGCCCTCTCCCAACCCCTCCCCAGGGGCAGCAAGGGGAGACAAGAGCCCATGGAAGACTGGCTCCCCGCAGAATGTTGCAGCAGAACAGCGCAGACCTTTCACTGGGGTAAAACCACAGCGAGGCGGCAGACAGATACGTTTGAAACAAGCCATTGACTCGCGTTAAGAGAGACGTTTTTCATTCCTTTAAGTGTGGGAAACGGGCCGCCATGAGAAAGAGATATGCGATGGGAAAAGTGCCATTGAAGCAGAGAAAAGAACCAGATATGTACAGTAACAGAGGGGTTTAATTAAAACCTCACTGTTGATGGGATTACTTTGGCACTGTGAGAATGTAGGTAATTCCCAAACTGTTGCTTCACAGTGCAATGCTTGACCTTGAAGTTCTCCCTGCATCCCAGATCCTCTACATAGCTGGAACGTTTTCTTTATTCCCTTTTCTACATGTCATCCTCCCACATGTCTATCTACTTCTCATTCCTCTCTATTTACTCCCCTCCTTGTGTCACACATTGCACCCTTGTCATCCCTGTAGAAGACAGATGGAGGAAACAAAAGGGTCTTTATCAGACTGCTCTGATTATCAGTTCATCTCCAATCGCCAGTTCGCACAATTCCCCCGGCTTCAGCTCTGTTCGCCTGGGTAATAGTCTGCGTGTGTCCGGTCCCAGGGCGATAGAGAGATAGCAATCGTCTTCTCTCACTGTTCTGCTGTGCACAGCGGGACCTGTAGACCTAAATAGTGGCTTAATTCTTTCTGTCATTGTCTGATTTGTTGCAGTACATCTATTTTCTCTAGTTGTATTTCTGGAATGTGCAGGCCACATGCAATTAGCCGGGGTGAGACCGTCCTGAGTTTACAAGCCCTGTCGTTACGATTTGCTCTGCTTTTCGTTTCATTTTGGGAACTTATTTTTAAATATAGCCATAACAAAAATATACATATTAGGCATTATTAGGATTGCTAATGGTTTATTCAAGCTTATATACAAATAAATAATTAAGCAATTTGTACCTTTTAATGGCTCCCATGTTTTCATTGTCTATGTAAGGGTCTAGCTGCTGACATATACTGGAAGTGGGTCGCTCTTGAAAATGATTACATACCCCCATGTAGTACCTTCAAGTACCCCTAGGGGCACACATACACTCATTTGAGGTGCACCACTTTACACTATACGTGCATGTACACCCATGCATGTGTTTACATACCGTGGGTGTACATACACATACTATTATAGTTATTATAGTGTGTGGGTGCCCTAAACCACCCGTCTCCTCCACGCTGATCTCCTCTGGGCTGGCTTGACGTGGAGTACTGCGTCTTACGGGTGCGTTGGCCCACGCCAGCTAGTGTCAGGGGAGGCGTTCAGGGTCCCAGTCCGCCGGTGAACCATCGCACTTTCCCTTCTTTTGTTTTGCACCGAAGAGGAGAGTACAATTACGTTGTTTGCCGGCAGTGTTCCCGCCAAAGCTTCAGGCTTCCTTGTGCATTTTCTGTGATGAGCGCGCAAATTAGGTTTTATCTCCTGAATTTCCCCTATTGTAATGTCTTCATTGTATTCATACAATCTGAATTCCCTGTGAATGCACAATCAGTGGCTTCTGCTAATGAACGCTGCCAACGTCTCTGACCTTGACGGATATGAGAGGCTCCTGTGGCCCCAGCCAGGCATGATTAGACACACAAGCACCCACGCACGCACATGCACATGCACGCACGCACGCACGCACACACGCCCACACGCCCACCGGCGGAAACAGACATACAAACATTTGTACGAGCACTTTCAAGGCCTAGCCCATCACAACAGTGAGGTAGATGGGGCCTTCGTTCAATAGCGCACGCCTCTAGTGGGACAAATGATCATCTTATTCATGAGCTAGCAAACGTGTTACCGCTTCACATCGGCTCACCAATTACCTTGCTGGCAGTTACAAGTACAGATTGGGTGTTTTTTTTTTAAGCTAATCAATGTATCGACCAATCTATAATGAGAAAGCACACACAGCCACAATGCACAAACATGTACAAATACACAAGAGACACGCACACACACACACACACACACACACACAAAACTTTGTACAAATTATTATGAACAAAAACACATTTCAGTAATAAGCTTGTGCACAAACATACACAACAAATATGCAGGCACGCACACACACACACACACACACACACGCACACATACTGTATTAGAACCTTGAAACAAATCTATATTGGTGCACGAGCGCACACGCACACCCATACCATATGAATTCACGCATCGTCCAGAGGTTATAATTATTAATGTTGTTGTTGCGTAAGCCGATATTTGCTTCTGCTGTGAAGCTGCTATAGAAGCTTTTAAAAGTCTGTCATTTACAGAGACTAACTACAGCTGGTGGCACAAACACATCCATCAGTGGGTTGGGTCAGCGCTGTTTGTTTGTTTAAAGAATATCCATTTCAGCAGCCAAATAGAACGTGCGCGCGCGCGCGCGCGCGTGTGTGTGTGTGTGTGTGTGTACATTAGCTATTTATACATCCACGTGAGTACAGCTACGCCTGCCGGCACAGTCAGCAGGTGTTTATGGAGGGCTGTACATCACCTTATAGATTCTTATCGGGCACAGAACCTACACACACTACACTGCACTATTTCTTCGAATATGCATGTCTGTATGATCACATAAGGGGTGTTTATGTGTGTGTACGGTATGCAAATAATCATGGAATAATAGAAGTACATCACAAAGACCATGGAATTAATTATGGCACTCATTATTCTTGTGGATCCAAACTTGCGTTTACCTTTTCCTTACTGATCATTTCCATAAACCTTTTGCCATTCCGTTTGCCTTTTAGTCCTGGTCACTTTTCTTTACTGTCATGACCATCTCCATTTTTTCATTATTTCAGAAGATCTTCACTGTACAGACTCTGGGAGTTCTGACGATCTTCACTGTGGAGACTCTGGCTGTGTCTTTGCTAGTTTCAGTCTAACACATTTCCTGTCCAGCACCCAAAATGTTTAATAGCAAATGCACTTAGCCTATTGGAGCACCCGTGGGCGAGTTGCTCTAAAAATGTTGTGTGTTCAGGTGCATTGTTGAGGCATTGCTATCTTGAGGCAGCAGAAAGGGAATAAGCAATTGACCAGCGCAAAGCAATTGACCTGGTCTGAAGTCAATGGCGCAGTATTTCACTATGCTTTTAACTGCACATTATCAAGACATTATCATCAGGACACCATTCAGGAAGGCACAGGGGTGCACACGCATGCAAAGGATTAAAAATAAAAAGAGCACAAGGTGAAGGATTATCATGTAGCCTACATCAACATATTATTAGTGTGTAGCCTACATCAACATATTATTAGTGAGTAGCCTACATCAACTTATTATTAGTGAGTAGCCTACATCAACTTATTTTAGGGATCTAGGTGGAGGCTTGCTGTTTCGGTAGATGTCTGTTTACATGCTATCACTTAGCGAACAGATGATCCATTTTCAAGTGCTCTTTCTTTCAATTTGGCATATCCGCAGTTATACATGCAACAGCAATCTGCCAAGGTACAAGCGCGTCTGTCTTTTTAAAGGCAATGGGAGAGGACATTGATATGTTCTTGAATAATGAAGAGAGTAAGCACAACCATTCTGAACCGTGTGCCTGCTGCAACCGTTCTCTTTGCTTTTAAACTAGAAAAGTTGGATTTGGACACGCCCTGAAAGCGCCTTGAGCTTAGCTCCCTGCCTTTAGCTTGTTAAAACAGGACCCTATATCTCACTCACAACTTTGTCAAAAATTATTGGAAAATGCTATCAACATTAGCAGGAATTCAGCTTTCAATTTTTCCTAACTTGAAATATTGGCTGATGATACTGTAATATCTGGGTTATTATTTACAGTGCCATTATACATTGCCATACATTTTAGCCTACGTCTGTAGAATGCCAGCTGGTATGTCATTTCCACTTCAGGATCAACAGTGTTGTGTAGTTATCTCTTATACGGTATCTTAACATCAGCTCCCTTAACATTATATTTTATTTTCAAAATGTAATCTTAGTTGTGACTATTATTGTGACATTTATCTTATTTGTGGAACTGTAACTGTCATGTCAAGAGTACGTAAACATCAACCAGTGCCATTTGTCTTCTCTGAGCACAACAAGAAGAGATCAAATTAGTCCTGATGAATCACCTGTCATTGTCAAAGGATAATGACAGTTTGCTTGCAAGCTAATTTGATCTGGTCTGAACATGTCAGTCATCAAATTAAAAGCACTACTGAACTTTTTGCTAACCTCAACTTCAGAAAATTGTCCAAGAATGATGGTTAGGTTTTTAGCTAGCAAATGCGTAAGGAGTTATATTTGATCAAGGTAGATACAAAGGTTAAAAGGCTTAACAAGTTAATTTTTTATGTTAATTCATAGTTATGTTGACAATAGCTACATTACTTACTTGGAAATATCTTTTTTACCTATCTTACAATGTTAACAAAACAACTGTTTACTAAGTACAGTACATCTACAGTACAGTACAGTTTAACTGAAAATGTCCACAGTAATTGTACAAGGACAACAGCAACTTGCAAACAGCAAGATTGCAAAGTGGCTAAGTGGCTAAGTGTTGAGCGCAGAACAAACAAAACCACTAAAGAGAGGAAGACCATGAGACAGTGCTCAGCGTTTACTGCCTGAGTAGACCGCAGAACAAAGTCCAGCTCTCAGCTGACTCCCAGCAAGCCAAACAACAACCGACGACAGCCACCACAGCACCACACCCCGCCAAGATGGTATCCCCTCCCCACCAGTGCAGTGCATTAGACACTAGTCTGGTGTGTGATGGAGTCCCTGGGTGTGATGGAGTCCCTGGGTGGGTTTGGGGTCCCTGGGTGTGATGGAGTCCCTGGGTGTGTTTGGGTCCCTGGGTGGGTTTGGGGTCCCTGGGTGTGATGGAGTCCCTGGGTGTGTTTGGGTGTCTGGGTGTGTTGGGGTCCCTGAGTGTGTTACGGCTACCTGGGTGGGTTTTGGGTCCCTGGGTGTGATGGAGTCCCTGGGTGGGTTTGGGGTCCCTGGGTGTGATGGAGTCCCTGGGTGTGTTTGGGTCCCTGGGTGGGTTTGGGGTCCCTGGGTGTGATGGAGTCCCTGGGTGTGTTTGGGTGTCTGGGTGTGTTGGGGTCCCTGAGTGTGTTACGGCTACCTGGGTGGGTTTTGGGTCCCTGGGTGTGATGGAGTCCCTGGGTGGGTTTGGGGTCCCTGGGTGTGATGGAGTCCCTGGGTGTGTTTGGGTCCCTGGGTG
>JAODUK010054259.1:0-18676 GCA_027564635.1 Typhlichthys eigenmanni
AAGACAGAGACGCTCGAACACAGCAGATGAGCGGAGCTGCATGCTTTGTGTTTGCACATGTTGTACAATGGTGGGCCCGAAACTAAAGCAGCGCCGCTATCGGTTACGTCGACTAATCGTCCCAGCACTGAAGCAAACTACTTGCAAGAACATGCAATAACACCATGCAAATCTAAAGAGTGCTTCATCATTTTTCATTTCTTCATGACTTGACCTATAGGCATTTTAAACTGCAGGGTTACTTTAAGGAGTCACAGAGGCTGACTTACCGATCTGTTTACGGTACTGTTCGACCGGTAACATGGTCGCACTGGCATCCTTCTTCCCCATCCCTTCGGTTCTCCTTGACCTGAGGAGGAGGACACGTTTTTAATCAGATTGGCTGAAAGCTAATGATTTGGTCCAATCAAAACACATGGCTCCCGTTACTGTAGACAGTAACAGGACACAGGTTCCCTGATTCATTCCCAATACAATACTGTACTGAAGCACCAGGTGTATGCACAAAAGGGTGTGGTTGTGGTGTAAACTATGAACCCAACTGATAATACGGTGTCTCAACCTACAATCAGGCTCTCGATCTGTCTGTCACTTCTACAAGACATAATGAAATTAATTCTCAACACCTTCCGCGAGCGTCGCTCACAGCGTGCCGACTTCCTATCAGTCTCATTTAGCCCAACACCATTTCTCCTTCGCACCACGACGTCTCCTTGATTACTGTGGCAACTCGCAGGGAACAGAAAGTCAGTAAGTGGGAAGGAGAGCAGGTATCTGTTTCACAGGCATAAGAGTGCGTACATGTCTATGTGGGAGGATTAATTTGACTGGAGTCAGTGTGTGTTGCTGTGCGTGTGTATGCGGCACGCACGAAATTAAGCAAGTAATAGTACTCTACATGCAACCATATACCGAAATAGTAAAATACTACAGAAAACCTTAGAACTGATAATGCCTTTGAGTGATTAAACATAATCCATAGAATAAGAAGCATTTTTAGTTGTTTTTCCTATGCACGTGCAAATGCTTATGCTATTTTAAACAACTGCCTGATGATACTGACATATGATATAACACAAAGAAATGGAAACCCAGCACTATATTTAAATTGCTGCCATGAATGAAGCGAATTACAAATTCATGTCAGAACAGTAATCTGAACGTTCTTATTTTTAATGTTCTCTTCTGTGAATTGCCCATGATATGTGCCAACACATGGAATATAAAACTATATCTGTTTATATACAATTAGAACAATGGTCGTAAATATGTACTGAACGTGGGTGTGTGTTTACTTCATACAGCCACTCAACGCCCGTCTCTGGGCTAGCTCGCTGCTCTAAAATCCATCCAGACCGCCTCACAACATAGCATCAATCAATAATGTAGCCTTTTGTTTAAAACAGTGGAAAAAGCAGGTGTGAGTCAGGGGCATGCCTTTGGTTTCTGACCATATCGAAACCCCTTCTGACCTACTCTCAGGCTGAAAGATTTAAGCAGAATGACCTCGAGTCCAACCGTCAGCTTTGACAAATATTCCTCAACATTCCCCCCAGTCCTGCTGCTCTAATAACAAAACTATTATCATGAGAGAAAAGAACAAAAGTGTGCTTTATAGAGAGGTGGCAGACAAGGTTCGCTTGCAAAAGTGCAGAGGAGGTAAAAGCAGGGGAAAGCTAAGAGAAACATCAGCTTTGCACATCTGAAGAAAACAACACCACCACGGTGGAGAGAAAGTGTGGCCAGGGACGAGAGAGAGAGAGAGAACAGATTCTAGTGGGGAACAGATGTAGCATCCTTGAATTTTCCCTTACGCTTAAACACTACATTCAGCCACATTTCAAACACAGTTACTGCTATATAGAAGAGAGGGTGTGCATGTGCGCGACTGTTGTTCTTTGACGCTTGGAAATCAAAGTCATCAGACTGTAGTTAAAAATGGGCACAGTGATAAGAATAGTATTGTATTGTTTACTCAGCGGAGGCAGAGGAGTTTTTGGCAAAGGTAGAGCAGACGGTTTCATATAGCAAAAAGTACTACAAAGTAGTATTAAAACGTATAGTCACTCATTCTGAAGAAACCTTGTAATTTTAACTTTATAAAAAAACAAAAGCACCTCTCTTCAATGTCATAGGGTGTTCCCTCAGATGCTCAGCCCCCACACACACTGTAAATGCAATGACAGGCTATTGTTGCGAGGACCACTTTGTTCCCATTTACGGAGTCAGCGCTGTGTACCATATTAACATCTGATTAATTTTTCAAGTTTTTGCACAGAGAATAGGCAACCAGTGTTTTACATGTCGTTTCTTTTATAGAAAATGTCACTAATACAGCAATGTGTTTTTCTTATATTGTATTATTATTGCTTGATCTTATATCATGTTTAAATATATGGATAATATTGTATTTATGTGTATATGACATATTTTCGTATGTTTACATCATTTTCATTTGCCCAGGGAGGTTAAAACCATTGCTATGTTGCCTACTCCCATAATTCCCAGTATGGTGAGAAAACTCTAAAACTAAGACATTCTGCCAAAGATAGACTAAATACAGTTTGCTCTAATCAATTGCTTATACTAGACGAAAGTAGTCTGACTGAAATTAATAAACCGTAACTCAGGGACAGGAAGTGTGTCAAAAATAAAGACAATTTTCTATCTTAGATGTTAATATGTGGACACAGTTTAAACCTACCGTAGCTGCTAACTAGTTTTATGATGAACCATCCAGATAACAACAAAAATAATGGCTTGTATTTAATCAGAAATGTTGCTAAATAATCATGTATACGTACATACGTTATACAGTATATTACACATATGCATTTAATACAGTATCAATGATGATATGTAGGCTACTTTAGCATGCTTTTTAGCATGGCATTTAACATACCGTACATACTTACACTGCACGTGGAAAATATTTGGCTTAAAAGAGGTGATTCTGCATTATGAAATAACTGTGATGTTGTACGTGGTCACACAAAACGAAAAAGCTATCCGTTTTGTTGTGCTTCGCTCGAAATTTCAACAATGCCAACACCTCACGTCTTCCAACAGTTCCTGGTTTACACGTCTGCACGGAAGAGACCTTTTCTCCAATCAGAGACGAATATTTGCCGAGCTGACCAATAACACGGCAAAGGGGCGGGATTTACCGACAAAAACATTGAGCGCGCATGTGACGCGATGGCAAATAGTGGCCAATGCTCGTGAGTCGTGACACTCCCATTCCGAGGATCTGTGATAAAAAGCCTCTGTGACCCAGCAATACAGACACGTGTCATGTCTACCAGCCAGGCAATCAGTTTCTTCCTTATGTGTAGCACCGTCACTGAATAAAGCATGCAGTTGATTACTCTTCCTAGCCTTTACAAATTCTGTTTTTTTTTAAAGAGGGTTAACACGTGTTGTACATGTCTGAAAAGGAAGATATTAAAACTATACAGATTATTTAATTGTTAATATACCAATACATTGAAAGAACCAATGATTCTAAAAAGGTGTCAGTTGTCCCACCGGGCTACTCCTCCACCCAGGGAGCTGTCAATCAAGAGGACGTGCAGCGCACACCCCCAGGACAGTGGACAACACTCATACAGTCATGTCATAATTGACAATTCAACATTCTAGTCCCCTTAAATGTAACCAATGAGACAGGACATACTGACTTTATATAATTCTTACAGCTACAATCACATTATGTTTTAATAGCAACGACTCACACTGTTCTTCTCTAGTTTAATAATTTAACCAGTATAAATTCTTCTTTGTTTACTGTGTAGAATTCTATTTCTCTCTAATTGCATCTTGCCTCATTGGTGCCTGGGGCTTTGTGCAGATTATGGGTTGACTTGACATAGTAACTTATTGAAGTTTAAAATGATTTTCTGCCCTCCCATGGGAAGACCATTTGTATGCTACACAGCAGTAACTAATAGATGTAATCTTCTTATAATGTGCCAGTGTAAGGCATTACTTACTATCAGGCTGACATCGATAGTGAGCACTTTAACACCGCCTTTTGATGGGAGTACAAGTACCCAGTGACATTTTTCAAAGACAATTGTTTTGTCCTGAGAAATATATTGCTTGGGATAAGGAAAAACTGAAAGGCTTTTTCATATGTGTTAGTGACATTCAAATTACATGAAAGTAGTGATTTCATATTGTTTTCTCTTATCTACTGTTTTTAGGCTATGATATATGCCTATTCATAGTAGAAGGCTGGAAGCCATAAACATTTCCATATTTTATAGTGCTGTACAAACATGTACTGTGTATAGTATGCAAATGCCACTGTTGAGATCACAGATTTGTAAGATTTGTACACCATACATTATCCATCTAAACCATATTCAAGCTTGTTTAGTTATTTTTATACAACCACTAATTTAATGTTGTTTAGTAACGTGTAAAACGCTTTGTTTTAGAGTGACATCAGCCGTTAATACTACATCTTTCTCTGTGGATTTTCCTATCCCCTATATGGGCAAGCTCGAGGCCTGCTAAAACAGCTTTGAGAGTTATGACTGTTAACAAATATCTTCAATAAAAAAAGCCGAAGAATGTTGTTTTAATATGGCCACCAAAGTCAGCGTGAGCACCGCAGCCAACGCAGAGCTCAAATGTTCTCTTGTTATACTAAACGTGTGTGATTAATTTCTCCCGTTGAGTGAAACAAACCAACGTGCTGTGCCTGTCAAACTGATAGATATGAAAAGCATTAGTATCAACTGCTAATGGGAATGAAAACTAGGCAGGATGGATTTGCCTGATGAACAGTTGCAGTGTGCAGGGCTGTGCGCACTGCTGAAACATAGATAACACTTGAGATGCATCGATCTTCCCCCCGGGGTCTGTTAGTGTGAGGTGAAAAATTGTATCCGGTCAAACATTTGACATGGTATAGCGTGGGGATGTTGGCCTCACATAAACAGACATTGCATGCACACACAGTGCATGTTAAGTGTGTGTATGTGCTTCGGAATTGCATCCAATTCCAATTCGAAGGTGGATGGTACAGCTTTTACTAAATGTAGTTCCTTTTAAACAATTTCAAGGCGAGTGGAGACAACATTCTAATTACGCCTGTATACCAGCAGTATGAATATACGTGGACATCAAAATGCTATGGTCAAAGCAGGTTTGTCAAATCACACAATGATCCATGATTATGCCTAAAATCATGATATCTAATAGCTGCCTGTCTGTCTGTGCATTATTAGTCTTCGCCAGATGTTGACATGTTATCTCTCCCTCCACAAGTAAATAGTCTCTCTCTCTCTCTCTCAGGCAGTTAGAAGGCCCTTAATTGCCAGACATTAAAAAGAATGCTAGAGAAGGAGAATCCCCCGGGGCCATTGGCAGGCTAAATGGCAGCACTGCCGACATCGCCTCCTGCTAGACACCGCAATGAAGACATGTCAACATAATCTCAGGCAATTTGCAGTCATCATCGCTGGGACTGATTAATTCTCCGACCCAAAGAATCAGGCCGCTCTCTTGTATACAGCGAGACTGTATCCTTCGCATTTCATAGGATTCGTTTTTTCTTTTTTTTTTTCCTTGTTTCAATGCAGCGGCTTATTGAAATGTTTTGTATGAATTTGGGCTCACCTGTTAAAAAATTATATTGTATGGTACTGTCATCTTCGAAGCAACATTTATTTAAGATGGTGGATGTGATTATATTTGTATTAAAGTTATAATAAGTCATTCTCAAGAACACTTGCTGATTTCAAACTCAAATCAAAACCAAAACACTTCTCTTCAATGCCATACGTGTGCTCCCTCAGATGCCATAGTCTAAATCCTTACAGTGGAGTTTGCCTTTTCGTTCCAATATTCTACCATATTATTATTGGTTTGGTGAAGACACATTTCTTTCACATGTTTAATATTCTTATCTCACTTTCCGCCTGTAGTGTCCCGTGTATTTTCATCCCCTCAGTATCTCCCAAGTCCAGAGTTCCCTCTCGTTGATGGGGAAACTGTATCAGCGCCGATGCGGAGCAAAATGAATTTGGGGGTTTATGAAACGCAGCGACTCATGCAGACTCTGAGAGATAAGTTGTTATCGTGACAATGAAATTTGTCCTATTTCGCTCCAGTCATTATCCTGTGTCGGTCGGAAACGCAAAGGCTCCGAAGGCTGGGAGTTCACCTATACTCTGTGGGAACTGTTAGCTGTTCTGTCAGGGACATCACAGTTGGAGATATCTTGATGCACAAAATTCCAGAGACCTCGAGGAGATTGGTGAGGCAAGCAACAAAAGTCCATATTTGAAACTTCACAGTCGTAAAACAATTAAATAGTTAAAAAAATAAGAATGTTTTGACCATATCATAATATCTGGACGTTACTGAGTAATATCAAAGTCCTTATACAGTAGGCAAGCCCAGCCTCTCGGCAGCCATCTTGCTTCCGGGCATGTTATTATGAAGACCGGAAATGAATGGGGTGAGAGCCATGACTGCTCTTTCAATGGTCACTGGCACATAAAAACTGCATATACAATGAGTCAAATCTAAGGTCGGTCGGTCAGTCAGTCAGTTCAGTCAGTTGCCGCTACACGCGGTCCAGCAAAAAGCTTAAACGCTTGGTGACTTTACCCCAAAATAAGGAATCCCCATTAAGAATTCTGTAAGTCTGCCTCTTCTATGTCTCGTCTAATATACAGAAACAAATAATTATGCAGTTAAGAATGGTCTAGTAACTAACTAATAATTACCCAATATTGTATACCAATAAATTTAAAAAAGCACATAAATACAATAACACACACAGTAATAGTCGCACTGGAATGTTCATTCACTCTCTTCGCTAAAATCGACAGAAGATGATGATGAAAATATCATGGTGTGCTAATATCATTCTCATTTTGCTTGCCTTTCTCCAAGGTGCCAGTCTGCACAGGGTCAGCTACAGTATAGAACAGCACCCCTGGAGAAAGTAGCAATTTATTGTGTCCTAGTCCAAGGACAATATCCAGCACACAAGCCTGCGCCTCTCTCTCCATTGAGCGTGCATGTGCGCTACCCTAGCAGACTGTGGTGCTGACCATGAGAGACACTTTACACCACTGGTAAGGGCTATTCACACGGGAAGCGGCATCCTGCTCTCCGTCGCACACCCTGCGTGCCGCACGCCTCTCATGTGAAAGGCAAATCTCGTTTTGAGGTAACCATGAGAACAGAACAGCAAACAAACCAGGTATGAACCAAAATATATACTTATTAACAGTCTCTAAATAAACATAGCCTATTTTAAATGAATTAAGACACGGTGTGTGGTGAATATGTGATATAGTGTCATTGGTGCATTTTCATATATCGTTTAAATACCAACTAATAGTCCGCGTATTTACTCGCGAGCCATATAGCGCACACCTCCAATTTTTTTGTAACTGGCACGTCTGCCGCGGACTGCGCCTTGTGTCTTCTACATATAATGTAATGCAGATGGCCTGCAGGACGCTGAAAGAATAGATTGGGACAGAGCAACCGTTGCGAACCACAGATGTGAATATTTTAAGAATAGCCACTGACTAATTGCCATGCTTAACAGCGAAATACTGCATAATTAAAACAAAAAATATCCCATTCATGGTGCTGTGCGAAGGTCAGAAACCTCCCGTTCAAAAGAATAGATTGGACAAAGCAACCGTTGCGAACCACAGTGTTGTCAACATGTTGTTATGCCTCATTTCTGCAACTACAAATCGAACGTTCTGCAGAAATTCACAGGTTCAGCACACAATCTCCAGTTAGATACATCTGTTTTCCTTTTCCCTTCTTCATTCGCCACCCTGTTGTAGCAGGAGAACACCTCAGTGTCTCTCGCTGAGCGTCTGTCTGTCTGTCTGTCTGTCTGTCTGTCTGTCTGTCACCCAGCTGTGGAAGGGGGCCGCCTATACTGGGGGTTATAGTGTTTACACAGGTGCTGCAGCTGTGTCTCTGCTGGGTCTCCCCACAGACGGACTGGCTGAGGAGGCGGGGCCATAGTATACACCTTCTTCTCTCTCACTGTTTACAGTGGCACGTCAGGGCAAGGCTCTGCTGAGAGCTGTTCTTGAAGCACTTCACCTTTTGTGAGTGCAACACATGCGCTGACCTACACACACACACACACACACACACACACACAATATATTGTTCCGCCAGCCAAACCTGACGGGCCACCTCTTGCCTATAGCGTTGTCAAGAGACAGCAGTGGAGTCCTGGCATGTTAATTTCAGCCCTGATTTGACCCCCTCAGCTAATTATCCTTCAACTCCGTAAACACTGGTAGCGCCAGTTAACGCCAATTAATGGCCACTAATCATTGCCAGATGCTGTACCACCAGCAATTCGGCATATTTCCTACACTTACACTTACGGTTTCACACATCCACATGTTTCTGAAGCGCTAGGGGGAAGGTAAACTGTTGCACAAGCTCGCACAACACTGATTTGCCCCTGAGCTTTAACTCTTACACATATAACCATACTTAACATTAGGAGATTTTCTTTGTTATTACTGTTTTAATGTCACCGCACCATAAACAAAGTTTGCATGCTGAGTTTGACTCCGACATTCTCCTCCATTTGTTGCTTTCCGATGAGCTGAGTGTGTGTGTGCTGCCTGGAGTCTTGCGAGCCCGATACGCACCGCTGCCAGGGGAAAGTGTGAACTGTACTTCCACCAGCAGCAGGCTTCTGCAGAAACAGCTGTGCCATATAGCTGCAGATCAATATAAACAAACATGGCCTCCCTGCACCAGAGACATGGATTGACAGGTACGATTCATCTTGTGTTGCGCTGGTGGGAGACGGGGGTAATAATAAGCACAGATAGATCTTTTCCCATTGCGACGAGTGCGCTGGTGTTAGTGGGGAGAGGTCGGAGAGATCATTCGCCCCCTGAGGAACCTGGCACGGCTCCCTGCGTAACCCCGTGCAGTTTTGCTAAGGATTAGAGCAGCGTGAATCCACCGGCGCTTTAATTTGCACCGTTCACTCTGCGACACCAAGTGCCGGCGCCAAGATGAATGGGGAGCGGGCACGGATCATCGGTGTTGTGCCAGATGGAATGCAAGTGAACATGTTCAGAGAGGGTATGGATGGCAACGGCATCACTGCTCACACTGTGTTGCAAGTACTTGGTAAGCAACACCATTCTAGCATGTGATCATTCCATCAATTTCATAGCGTAGTATCTGAGTCTGCTCGCCTCACAAACAGTGACGAAACTCGGGGCAAGCTCCATTTAGGCATGCAGGTACTTATATTTTAATGTGGTGGCAATTCCCAAAGGGTTTTTACTGTTGCTTGTAGACCACTTGAGTGTGCCATTGTCTCAAAGGCTCAGACACAGGCCGTGGAGGACAATAGAGCGTATGATGCCTTCTTGATGAAGAGTAATGGCTTGAAACAATATTTCCCCAAGGGGTGGAATTGAAATCTGAACACAGCGATATGGTTTCATCGCCACACAATTTGGAGACGTCAGAACAGTTTTGCTAGGGCCAACACTCTAGCAGCACGGAACAGCCAAGGAAATATTGTGACATCTCATTCTTAAGAGTGCATTATCAGAGCATTTAAACTATACAGTGATTTGATATTTGAATCATATCTAATGTAAACCAATTTATCCCTAATATCTGGTAAACCATTTAGTCAAAAATAATGTTTGGGCATTAATGACAACCTTAAATAAAAACAATGTGTTAAAATATTGGTCTTTTCTTAAGCAGATAACATACTCTTTTTTTGTACCACAGCATTACCCAATAAATCTCTTCTTTAACATGCTAATCAACAAAACTTTAATTAAAGTCCAAGAAAAATTGTGCTAAAGATCCAATCAAATATGCCATGTCCCCCTGAGCTAAGATTATTAGAATAATTAAAAAATAAAATGTCTTTAATCAGAGCGAGTGATAGGGAGCTACTTAATAATCAGGGATGATATTTAGATAAAGGCTGATTGGTTCATTTAAATCAGGCCCATTGTGCAGCACTGTCATTAACTAGCCTCAGTCAGAGACCCTCATCATACTGGCAAACACCACTGCTCTTAACTTCACTCGCACACGCGCACGCACGTACGCACTTACGTACGCACGCACGGACACACTCATTTAAGTGATGACCAGATTGCTAAAAACTAATATTAGAGAAACAAAAAAGCAAAACAGATAGGCTAAAAAGGAGGCGCTTCTGGCAATGCTAAAAGAAAACACCCTGTCTATCACATTCATTCAGAATGCGTGTCACTAACACATCTGTTCATCAAGGCCGTATAGTGGCAGTTTTTTTTCCTCACTTAAGATGTGCAGCTGTGAGGATAATTTATTTGTTTACTTTATTTACCAGTCAATTACATTTTAATGTGACTTGGCTAATGTCCACATTGTGTCTTCAGATGTGGCCCATGTAATGGCTGTGATAGATATAAGACAGTTTAATTACACAATGCCCTAATTGTCTTACTGCAAGGCCTCGATTAAGAGTGGCTTCAATCTATACCGTCAGTGACGAAGAATGAGGCTAATTTGTTCGTCTGATGGCGATGATAACAACATTGTAAATATGTGGGTTAGCCTATGGGGGCAGGAGGAACAAAAGGAATCAAAGAACGAAAGGTGGAAATTCAAAATGGCCACCGAAATCGGCAAGATACTTTCACATTCAAATACATAGGCTACATTTGACATTGAAATGGATGCAAATAGTATGCATACTGTACATTAATCATTCCTTACCCGCATATAGCCTAATATATTACCTTACAGACATTGTTAACGTGGTAGAATATTCTGGTCATTCCTACCTTTCCAACACCTACAGTAGCTGTTGTCATGGTGTAATTGCTCCATGTGATGCCATTCATATACTGACCAACCAAAACTCTCAAGACTCACGGTTTGATAAATAATTGGGATGACATTTCAAGTACACGTGTGCACACATGCACACGCACCATGGCACTCGAATTATGTACATGAACATGTGCAAACACACACACCAACATAGTACAACAAATGCATACACAGAGCATGTGATACAGAAATAGTATTGCTGTTACATTTCTTATTAATATTCAGGTGCCTGCACATATAGCCAACTGACCCACACCCACGCACACAGTCAGAAGCCTTATTTTACACAGTACCCGATGGCATTGCCATTCACTACAGGAAATTACCTAATTCTTCACCTCCACTATAACCTCACTGCCCAGAACAAACTAATAGTTCATGTCCTCGACTAGATATCTGATATCTTAAACATTCTCTCCCGAATTATGGGAATATTTAGTTACTTATTTAAACTTATTTAGCTTGAAATAACTGCCAAAATAACTATACTGATAATTTTGTCAGTACAAATCATTAGCACATGATAATAAAGCAAAAGGTATTTGTTTGTTCTAACACTGTTTGTCAGGATGATAGACACCATATTTATCTCAGATTTTGTTAAGTATAAAAATATTTATTATTGACATATGGTGCAGAATAATGATTTAATTTGAGAATACATTATACATTGTCCTCAAAACCTAGGAGATATTAAACACGCTCAACATTAGAGAGAAACACATTCATTGGCCTGGTTTGGAGCACTGGACCAATCAACCTCCAACCGTATAATTAGCAATTAGATTGGGATTAGAGGAAACTTCGAGTGGAGGGCCGTGGCCAATTCAAATCATAATATGAAATGTGATTAAATTAATAACAGAATAATTTAAATATTAATGTTCTATTTTTTTTACTGGTTCCCAGTCAGTGTTAATTGAACTATTGTTAATTATAGACATACTGTATGGGGGGAAAACTGCTGCCTATATTTTTGCAACCATTGTTTTATTTGCTTTTTGTAAGAATTACCCCCAACTCATAGCACAACAGACACATAAACTGTGATCTGGTAGTAATGTCACTACTAGCAGTACGGTTACTGTAACACCGTGTGGGAGGAAGGGAGTGCAAACAAACGGGAAACGAAAAACCACACACGGGGCCAAAAGAGCGACAAGCCCCACGGCTCGTCCTTTAATACAACACAAAAGGGAAAACACAAACTCAAACATAAACGGCGTACAGTCACGTAACACATCGACCATGAACAGAAACATGAACAGAAACGTGAACAATAATCCGCGACGTCCTGCCGCGCGTCACCAGCCTATATGCCTTCACACCCACACGACTGATGGCACTCTGCTGATTGCACGTGTGGGTGTGAGGCACTGGCGACGTGGGCAAAGGGTTGCGGCGCCTGTTGTCGCAACCCTGGACGTCACAGTTACTAATATTACTAATTGTAAATTATGCTAATTCATCATCCAAATCAAAACAATTAATATTTGCTGCTTCAAGTCAACACTTAAATCAAAACTATTGATACAAATACTTAATCACATTACATTTCCAATTATATAAAGTCCTTACAGTATATGTTCAGCATTCCATTCCTCCCATTATAATCGTTTAATCTAATTACTTGTGGAACAGGCATAGCGGCATAATGGACCCAGCAATGCTTGGTTCCTTCTCAGTGATATTCCAGAGGACCTCTATGGAAGTTTCAAGTTCAGAATAAACTACGGGATGTAATGGTGCAGTGGTAGTGCACAGGGGTCGCTCCAACTGGGACATAAAGACATAGAAATGGAGTACCTTTTCATTTACACTATGGGAGCCTCAGGAAATTCATAATCAGTTCCTCTGAAATAGAAACGCTCTCTGCTTTTCCAATTGAATAATTCTATTCTATCATTTTTTTTATGGCCTTCTATTTAACTTCCTGTCAAACATTGATTAGAGTGACCATTTGTGTCAAAAGTTTCCTGCCCGATGAGTGCTATGGTATTAAAAGGGATTAATTTTTAACAATATGGCTGTCATTACGATCTGTATTTCTTAATAGATTTAATAAGTGTGGAGATGAAAGGAGCTCTTACGTGAAGCTGACAACCTTTCATTTGCAAGGTGCAGATATTGCTCAATTAAGGTGAATTTAAAAATTATCCCATTATTATTATTTAAACTTACACTCCCTCTGGACTTGTGCAAAAGGCATATCTTTAATATAGAGCTGTATAACACATTCACACATATTCCCTGTAGCATTGATGCTTTTTAAACATTCCTCGTCTGACTGCATTTCCATGTAAACCAGTGTGAGACATTACTGTGTTGACGACACATGGAAAATTCAGCTTAAACAAGGTGTATGTGAAGAGAGGTAAACTATTAAACAGATAGATGGGTTACGTAGACCATCCCCATACATGTATTTGAACAAATACTAGTATTTTGACCTCAATATAAGATAAAGCTGTGCTTTCTTTTAAATAGATACGAGCTGTTAATAGCAAGCCATGCCTGCCTACATTGTATTTATTGAAATAGAGAGCTTTTTGGCAAAGGCAGTCTGCATGTTTTATTAATGCAGGATCTTGTACTATAGAGGATTGTGTAGAAAAGCTCACACACTTTTACCGGGACCAAATTAAAATGTATGATTCAAGGGAATTTCTGAGCCAGTTATCTGTTAGGAGGTAAGGTAAATAAATATTGAAACATTAAATATTAAAACTAACACAAACAATGAATGAAACGAAAGGATTTAGGAATGACCAAAAAAGCCCACATGGGGATATGTTTTCAAAGGCTGGCTATACACAGTCTTACACACTTTTCATTAAGGGGACTAGAAACAATTTTCTAAAGCATTAGAGATGAACAGCTTCACAGCATGAGAAAAAAAACATTTCTTTGAGATCACAGGTTTTTTACCTTCTGAGAAGTGCCTCCTTATGTTTTTTTTAAGTATCGTCAAGAGACAGAAATGGAAAGAAGTGTTCTTTATTATATATGATGACTAAATATTGAAATATTTGAATTATGGTAGGAGGATCTTTTGATGTCATTTTGGGGGATTGGGTTTCTGACAGGCAGACTTGGCATGTTGTCTTGATTGTGTTTGTTCCATTGTTTTGGTATTTGGAGATGCTTTCTGTGTTTGCAGCAGTGTAAGAAAATATGTAACTTTTTGTAGACTTTTGTGCTGCACAATGTTCCTAAAAGCATTTGTTATTCAACAGCAGCCAGCACCATATCAAATAAGTTATTTTAACAGTAAAAGTCTAGCAGATACAGCAGTGCATTTTGGGAAATTGTGGAAGAAGAAAAAATGCACACAGAAACTCAATTGTATGAAACACATAAAGGTACTGTATAGTTACTGTAGTTAATAACACTTTTAAGCAAATTCACCAAATTTCTCCTCTGTCCGTATGATATCAAACTTGTTTAAAGATAAACGTGATTTATTTGCGATATGTCACGAATAACTACAGTACCCACAATTCTTAAAGCAATAGGCAAGGGAAATCAGTCAATTTAGTTTTAACATGTAAAATCTCTGATTGGTGGAGCTGGCTTTCCTTGTGACACCCTCCTGGTCTCACAAGTGTATTTGGTGCTTTGGAGCCGTTTGGAACTCTGAGAATTTTGGTGCTCTTTGTTACAATGGAAATGTTATAAACCCTGCCAAGTCATGTCCGTTATGAGTTTTGCTAGTGTTAAAAAGTCTGATTGTTGTTGTTATGTTACAAGTATAAATAATATACTTGTCATGTGCAGTTGTAGGCTAGTCTTATATACATAGAACATTTTTTCTTTCGAGCGAATCTAATAATTATACCGGGATTGTCAAAGGGAGACAGTCTGTGCATGCATGAAGGCTATGGTGTTGTTATAAACATTCTGAATAATAAAGCACTACTGCATATGGGCTTGCATCCACAGGACTGCTGCGTCGAATCAACAGACGGACAGACGGGTAGTAAAATGTTTTGGGAGGTGCACATCCACCTACGCCGTAGCTACGCCGTAGCCTGACACGTCGCTTACGTCCGTCGGTGATGATGTAGTTTTGACGCAGAAGCATAAATGGGCCTTTTACATTATCTATTTTCTATTTTGCATTTTTGCACAATAAATTATATCTCTATGCCCTAGTATTATTGCAGCTAAGAGTAGGGGAGACTGGGGATAGTTTTTTGCATTCTTGACATTTCTGCAGAATTTCATGGACTGTTTTTAAGCCAATACTTTCAGATTTTGATACAAATTATTTATATACACAAGGAGTGAAATGTTAAAATTCACCCCATAGTCTGGGTTTGTTATAACACGCTCTGGGGTGAAATGCAACATTATAAAAAAAGTATTATGTCCAAATGTCCTATTGAAATATTTTTATTCAACAATTAATTGCCTTAATATAATTGGTGTGCATGTGTGTGAGTTTGTGTGTGTACTCATTAATAATAAGCTAATACACTTGTTATTCTGTAGTGTATGTGTAATGTGTGTGTATGTGTCTTGGGCCTTCATGCCACATTATTTTTTTGTCAGTCTCTCTTCAAAGACCTACACTGAAATTTAATGAACATTTTAAAATACAGCTTAAAGTGTAAGTGCACCCTAAAATGTGTTTTTTGAGCTGTAAACTAAGTAATTGGATTGATCTGTGATGAGACACATCAATGCTGGTGTTAATATTGACAAAATTCACGTTTTTACAAAAATAGCCATTTTTTTTCATGTCATATACATTGAAAATCACCCCAGGAACTGGCTGGTTTTCGTCGGTACACTTAGTTCGCTCATCCGTCATCAAATTCAAATGTTAACGTTAATGTTAATGGAGGTCCCCCTCTCAGCCCCTCCCCTCCCTTCACTCAGCTCCTTGACACATTTTTCAAAGATGTAGTGAGTGGAGTCAGGCTCAGAGCTGGGGTGCAGTTACACTATATAGGTGGAATCAGGCTCAGAGCTGGGGTGCAGTACACTTTAAAGGTGGAGTCAGGCTCAGAGCTGGGGTGCAGGTCCACTTTAAAGGTGGAGTCAGGCTCAGAGCTGGGGTGCAGTACACTTTAAAGGTGGAGTCAGGCTCAGAGCTGGGGTGCAGTACACTTGCTTAATTCTGTATCATTTTAATTGGTGTTACAACTAACCCAAACTCATATTGTTATACTCCTGTAGTCATGAACTACAGTATCTTCTCTTACCAGTAACCGGTAAATAATTAGCACATTAACAACTTCCAACTTCATTAACAACGTCTAAAAAATATATTTACATATACACACAATAAACATACTAATATTATAATAATAAAATAATATTTTCTTTCTAAAATTGTCTGTCTGCCAAAGTCTGCCACTTCCTAACATGTGCAATGAGGACTAAAATGGGCATGCACATAGTGAATGATTCATAACCTGTTCCCAATTGGAGAAATTGGAAGTGTTACAACTGACCAATGTTATCTATCCATAGTCTCCTCTACAGTAATAGCTGCCATTTGTGTTGCTTGTTATTTTTATAAACACATTAAAGAGAACAAACCCTATTTGAAAACCAAATGATTGTTAATAAAACGTTCTAAACATTTCTTCTGTGCATTCATCATCAATTAACCACAGGTCTTTGTTCTCTATAGCACAAAGTGTTAGTGGGTTTATCATGCATGTTTGTTCACTTCCCACTGGCCCAGTTAACACCTGCTCAGTTTGTTCCAGGTGTGTTTTATTCATATTAACTGACATCTCTGTTGTCCCCCACTATGTTTGGATGATCCTTCTGCTTTTGTCTGTATGGGCTCACATATGTCTTTATCACTGGCCTGAGCAAAAAAACGCCTATATTCTAAATTGTATCCACAAATATCTAAATATAGGCCAAAGTCCAGCCACAGTCTTGCTAAGCTTTATTGTGATATTCTGTATGTGACAATGTTTTTATCTTAATAATTTTCATTTTACATAGTCAATTCATACTTTCTAATTGACACAACCCCCTCATCTTACTTCTGGTTTAATTCCAGACAGCTCCTGGCATGGTACTGTATGGTGTGAGAAGTTAAGTACATCTAAAGGAATAACAATAAACAATGTGGCGTCATGCTTGCATATCAGCAAACTAGAGCCAAAGAAATACAAAAATTTAAAGTTGCAGTCATAATGTATTGTGTTTGTGTGTATATACTGTATATATATATATATATATATATATACACACACACACACACATATACATATATATATATATACCTGTATATATATACATATACATACACACACACACACACCCACACACACAAACACACACACAGTATATAAACTATACAGCAAACCTACTTTGGAACGTTTACCTTCAAATTCAGCCATATCTCATCCATTATTTAAACTGAATCATAACTCTGATGAACAGTAGCCAGAAGGAAACAGATCCTGGCTCGGTGGCAGATCAAACTGTGACACCAAAATAACGTGTAAGACAACAAATTGCATGTTTTTCACAGATCTACATAGAAGCTTCCTATACTTTTATGAGTCTGGAAGAGAAACAAGAGCTCTCTCTCCTTAGTTCTGATGCTATAGCACGATACCTGTGTCTGTACACTCCCAAAAAGCACCACCCACACTCTGTCACCCCAGTACCAGGCGCTCAGTAGGCAGACGTATGCACGCGTGTGTGTGTGTGCGTGCGCACGTGGGAGTCCACAGCTGCTTGCTGCGTCTGTTTCTCTGCAGCCGGGCTGCCATTCACTGCCTCATTACCATGGAGCAGAGGAGAAAGTAGGTGGCGGTAAAGTTCACACACATTCAGTATGCTATCTTTCCTCTGCAGTAGGTGTTGCATATAGCACAAGCTGCATTGTGGCCAGCTTTGTTATTGTAGCAGAGGGGCAGTAAACTTAATCCCCAACTCAAGAATATGTTATGTATAAAAGTTGTTCCTGGTAGAACAGTATGCCCGTGAATACACTATATCAGTGAATTCACTCTTAAATCCCTTTATACTTAAACATCATTGTAGAACCATCCTATGGGCCCACCACTCGTGGGAGGAACTGTGGGGGCCGGGTTCGCTGTCACATGGGTGGCGGTGAAAGTCAGGGGCATCGATGGACCAGACCCAGGCAGCAGAAGCTGGCCCTAGGGATGTGGAACGTCACCTCGCTGTGGGAGAAGGAGTCTGAACTTGTGCAGAAGGTGGAGCGCTACCATTTAGATCTGGTGGGGCTTACCTCTACGCACAGTCTTGGTTCTGGAACCGTACTCCTGGACAGGGGATGGACTATATTCTACTCTGGAGTTGCCGAGGGTGTGAGGCACCGGGCGGGTGTGGGGATACTCAAATGTCCCCGGCTGAGCGCCGTTACATTGTAGTTTACCCCGGTAGATGAGAGGGTCGCCTCCCTGTGGGTGGTGGTGGTGGAAAATCTGACTGTTGTCTGTGCATATGCACCGAACAGCAGTTCATAGTATTCTGCCTTCTTGTAGACCCTCAATGGAGTCCTGTATGGAGATCCATAGTTCTACTGGGAGACTTCAACGCGCACGTGGGCAATGATGGAGATACCTGGAGAGGAGTAATTGATAGGACCGGCCTCCCTGATATAAACCAGAGCGGGCGTTTGGTGTTTGACTTCTGCGCTAGTCATGGATTTTCTATAACAAACACCATGTTCGAACATAAGGATGCTGAAGAAGGCTGAAGGTCGATGATCGATTTTGTGATTGTATCATCTGACCTGAGGCCGCATGTTTTGGACACTCGGGTGAAGAGAGGGGCAGAGCTGTCAACTGAT
>JAODUK010054270.1:0-18674 GCA_027564635.1 Typhlichthys eigenmanni
AATAAATATAGGGAATATTTTGCGATTCAAATGGAAGTTGATTTTCATAGTTTGTAGGTGTTTATATTAAGCCTCTAAATCCTTTAATTACATGTTAAGACTAAAAAGAAAAAGAAAACTGAGATAAACATAAAAAAAACAACAAACAGCATGCCCAACAAAAACAGTTATGCATATCCTTGGCCACTAAAAAGGTTTTAAGGGAAGGTAAAAAATAATTCTTTGTACAACCTCTGGTAGCAAAACAAGAGGAAATATGGAAAAAAAAAACCTTTCCATCACACCTGCCTAATGTTCCCTTACCTTGCAGACGGTTAATTAGCCACATTAGCTGTTTCTTGGAGATGTTGGTATAGCCTAGATTGAGGGAGACGGGCTGGCGGCGGATTATACCACTGAGCATTGGAGGGGTGATGGAGCGCTGCCGGCTTAGGTCAATCTGAGTCCACAGCCTCTTGTCACAACACCTAGCAGGGGAGAAGGATGTTGTCAACCGTGAGAAAGACATAAGCCACCAGGAACCTCTCTAGTATTGTTCAGTCCAGAGCCATGGAAAGAACAGAGTTACGCCAACGGAAGTTCGATATTTTCAACGGTCACATGGTTCATGGAGAGGCAAAACCTACGGAAAAATTGTTCCAGGAAGTGCTTGGTGTGCAATTTGAATACATATATATATCCACAGATATATAACTAGATTTGTTGGTATTAGTACTCAATAAATGCAGTTTTACATTGAAAAAATAATTTATAGGGTACGTTTAGTATTTAGGCTAACTTGCGGGAACTATTTTGAGGCTCCGTGGCTGTGGAAAAATAGTCCATTGGAGTTAATGGAGATGACGCAACTCTCTCTTTACATGGCTCTGGTTCAGTCTATTATAAATCCTCTGGGCTCTCTATCTGAGTGTTCTGGAAGTGCACTTAAAAAGACACACACAGTACTGTGATGTTTGACTCTGTGAAACTGTGCTGGGATTATTGAACCAAAAATAATGTTTTTGGTTTCGACCGCAAGATTAATTCCAGGCACAAAATGAGGAGCATCCCTTTCACTTTTACTTTAACTCACCAAGACAAAGTTCAATTTGGACGACATAATTGCATTTGCTTGTTATATGAACCTCATGGTCTGCACTAAGGGAGTTTTAATTGCACTGTATTAAGCTTTTGCTACCAATCTGTTCCTAATGCCACACAGAAATGCACTTACAGCTGCACAACGGTCTGCATCTAGTCCTAATCTTGATGCAAATCAAATGAAGGGCCCCGGTACATTTGAAACAGTTACATTAGGTCATGCAATAGCACATTCTGAATACTTCTGCTGACACTGCTGAACGAAGAAGCCAACAGCAGTACCAATGACTCATTTAATACAGGCATTTTTCTCTGCTGGTAGCTGAAGAAAAGTGTCTGGCAGACAGCGGCAACAACGAAGATGTCAATGTCAATGATGCAAATATGCAAACAGCAAATAAAAAGCAAATATCAACAGGAACAGACACGGCAAGGACTCAAGACATTTCTAGCTGCGTCAGCAATTAAGGGGTCATCTTGTGAGCGATGTTTACACTCCAGCACGCACAATGCCTATTACACCTTGATGATTTTACAGTGTAAAGTGTCCTATACACTGACCACCCAATGTTGCTGTTGCTAAGCGACCAAGTGCCCCACCCCTAACAGACACTAATAGGGCTGTGCAAACATCTGAAACCATCAGATTTTCGTTATTTCTTTCTCTCACAATACTGTATCGAATTTCAAGCCCTTAGTATTGATAAATAAAATAAATAAATTCACAGCACAAATAAATGATACATAACAAAACAGTGAATAGATTTATAAAATGAAAGATAGAAAACAATACTAACTAACAATACTAACAAACAATCATGTTTATTAGTATTGCAATATACATCATAATCACAAATTTTATCGCGAGACAATCTTATCGTGACCCTTTTAAACCTTGTGATATATTTTATGCTGTATCGTGTAGGGCCGAACGATTTTGGAAAATAATCAAATTTTTCTGACAGATATTGCGATTTGATTAGCGATATTTTTTTAACGTCAAGATTAAGTTCAATATATATGTAAAATATTTAAAACATGTTATGGAGCATTACCGCATGAGATGGCATCAAAATATTAACTGCTCTATACTCAAATGAAAGACAAGAGCATGAAAATACAGGATTAATTTAAGCATGAATTTATTGCATTTTAGGACATGCGACAACAGTCCGTGCACCTTGGCAATTTTACACAATGTGTTCAAGCACACCTAAATGGCATTTCAGCATCCCTAAAATAATAAATACAAATAATTAGAATTATTTTTTAAACATTGTTTAAGATCTCTAACGTTACATTTTATTGGCTTGCCTGTAGATATAGAACAAATACACCAGCCTGTTCATTGTTACACAGTGAAATTAGTGATTTTGCAGGCACGCCGTCTATTCTCATGAGACCCCCCCAAATGTTCGATCCTAGAAACTCCCCTGCTGGAACTATATTTCCACTGTTCCAGTGTGTGCAATTTTATGGGCGCTGTGCTAATAGGGTCCCTGTCGCCAACTTCCTCGGAAACAATCACTACACCAAGCACTCCATAGTGGTTGTTGACCACGCTTTGCTTTTCTTCGTGATTGATTACCCTACATTTTCCGACGTTGCTTCTAGCTTAGCGGAGGCAATTTTTCAACAGAGTTTTTCAACAGAGTGTTTCACGTGTTGTTGTTGGTGGGCGTGCCATGTAGGCTACGTACCATAGACATATAGTCGTCTTGAATTTCAGAGCATGACTGGTAGAAGCACCGTGCTGATTTGTTAGAATTTTCCTTCAAACAAATGCAAATACAACCATCGCTACAAAACGCTACAAAAAAAAAAAACACGGGGTCAGATGCGCATATAAATCGCATGCTTTACGATTTACTATTCGCATTGGTTCAAATCGCAATTTTGGTTTGAAAACGATGAATCGTTCAGCCCTAGTATAGTGACATATGTATTGTTATATCGTTACATATATCGTGATAGGCATTGTATCATGATATACAGATAGGCATGGTATTGTGATAGGTATAACACTGTGACAGGTATCGCATCGTAACCCACGTATTGTTATATGTATCAAGAGCCATACCACATCGTGATAGGTATCGTATGATGATGGGTGGGTACTCTGTGGTGACCCATGTGTGGTGACGGGTCACAACACAACGCCCTACTCACCAGCGGCCCCAGGTGCGGCACACCCTCATGCAGACGCACAGCTCCCTCTGGCTGAGGTGCTGGAAGACCCGCAGCCACACGTCCCGGGTCATGACATGGGAGGAGCCCGAGTCCAGCGGCAGGCAGCTGGGCTCGGGGCAGGCCGGGGGCGGCCGCACCAGGTGACGTTCCATCTGGACGGGCCGCGGCGGCGACGGCACGGCGGGCGGGCTGCGCTTCACCATCTGGGAGCGCGGCGCCAGGCGGGAGGGCTGGGAGCGCGGCGAGGCCGCCATGGCGGACATCAGCGGCCCGCCGGGCCCGCCCCCTCCCCCATTGGAGGTAGGGATGGAGGAGGAGGAGGAGGAGGAGGAGGAGAGGCTGTTCCGGGAGGAGGCCGAGCTCTTGCTGTTGCTGCGGATCTTGTTGCCGCCGCTACGGCCCTTGGTCCCGCCCCCGTATCGGTGATTGGACAGCGTGCCACTGGCGTTCTCCTTCTCCCCGCCCTCGCCGCCGCCGCCCCCCCGCTCCCGGCCCCCGGCGCCCCCCCTTGTCCTGCCGTTGCGCGCCTCCTGTCCGTTGCTGCGCTGCTGCTGCTGCTGCTTGGCCTGGAAGCCGTCCGAGTGTCCCGACGACGGAGGCGTCTGATTGGACGAGAGCGGGGAGGGCGGCGGTGGCGGCAGCGACGAGGAGTTCCTCCGGGTCCGCTCCGCGCTGGGCGTCGCCGTCTCCTCCTCCTCATCCACCAACCCCCCCTTCCTGCCCCGATTCGGGGGGCCTCCGCCCTCCCCCGCCCCCCTCCGCCGCCCCTTCTCCACCGCTCCTCCCCCTTGCTCCTCGTCCCGCTCCCTCTGCTCCTCGTCCTCCCCCCGCCCCGACTCCCCCTCAGAGTCCTCGCTGGCGCTGAAGCGCAGCTCTGCCAGGCGCCGCTCCCGGTCGCGCTCTCGTTCCCGCTCGCCGCGGCTCCGCTCCCGCTCGGTGCGGCCGCCACTGTTGCCGTAGGTGACCGGGGGAGGCGCAGGGGGCGGCGCTGGCGAAGAGGACGAAGGAGAGGAGCCGCCGCCTCCTCCCCCGCCGGGCTCCCGCGAGGAGTCGTCCGAGTCCGACTCGGAGTCCGACTCGGAGCTGGAGGAGGAGGAGGAGGAGGAGGAGGGTCGCCGCTCCAGGAGGCACATCCTCTTAAAGCGCTCCATCTTCTCGCGCTGGTGGGAGCGCTGGTCGGCGTTTGACGCGTTCGACAGGCCTCCCGCACCGCCTGCCCCTCCCCCGCCGACCTGGGAAGACAAGGAGGAAGATGAGGACCCCTGCCCCGGCCCTCCTCCGCCGCTCATGGAGCTGGGCCCGTTGGACTCCGACGTCTCGGATTTAGGCTTCTGGGAGAGAAGAGCAAAGTCCTGTTAGCTTCCCATATAGCCCCTGAAAACAGTTCAGAAAGAGCACATCACAAGGACAATATTCATTGCATTGTCAGAACTTTAATGATGACAGGCATCGTTAAAGTGCCCGCACAAAAATGGATAAAATTGCATTTGTGTATATTGCACCCTCGACATGTAGTATGTTGCCGAAAGACTTGGAATTAACACATTTCATTTTGCTGTATGCTTTTAAATCTGAAATGAAAGAATTCCTCTGTTGAGAAATGTTCAGGTCAAACTCAGGTCGTGCTACATTAAGTTCATGCTTAGGAAATGAGGCATTAATAATAATAATAATAATAATAATACATTTTATTTGTAACGCACTTTACATTAGAAGAAAGTGCTACATTACCGCAGCAATAACTTGCTGCAGTCAAAACTATATATATATTTATATTAATTATAGAGTTCATATTAATTAACACTCAATTAATGCGTTCACCTTTAGGTGTAGGCTACATTGCCATACAAGGATCACAGGTTGATTACAGTACAACTGCCTCAAGCTAACTGGGCAAGTAAAACGTGTGGAAATAAGACAACCCGATGCTTTCCGAAAGGTTTCTAATGAAGACAGTACAAAGAAATCCGCCTACCTTTTTGAGACGTTTTTCATGGGCACCTTTAATCTAAGGCAGAGACAGAAATGAGTAAAGCAATTAGCAACGTCATAAGGCAGGATTTCACTCTGATCACAGCTTCACGGATATTCATCTATTGTGACTCAAAACGTAGAACTAAACCTAAAAACCCAGTATAATAATAAGATAAAAAAAGAAAGTATAAATTATTCTGAGAAAACAAACCACCCCAACCCCACCCACACCCCTACCTTCTTCTTGGGCCCGCTGTCCTGAGGCAACTCCTTCTCCTTCTTCCTCTTGTGCCCTCCGTCAGCCCTGCCGCCATCTTCCAAAAGGGGCGGGGCCTTCTTCTTCGGTGGGGGGTCGTCTGTCAGCTTCCAGCGGCCGACCTCGCCGTTGTCCAGCCTGCGCTTCCCCGAGCCATCCCCTTGGTCCTGCACACGCACACGTGCACGAGCACACACACACACGCACGCACAAACATACACACACACACAAACGCACACAAACACGCATGTACACACACGCACACGTGCATGAAGTAGAATACTGCATGTATAGGGAAATACAGTAGCCGATAACAGGGTGCCAGGGTTGGCATCCTGTCGACATTCAGGACCAAAGGTGCGTTCAGAATTGGCAAACACGTGTGCTTTGAAAATGACATTTGTTTTGTGCAAACAATCAAAATCTATTAGGTTTAAACGCCCACCCTTAGTCCAGCGTTAGCGTGAGCTCGCGAGCGTTCACGCCGAACTCAAAGCAAACGGGAAAAACTGCTTGAATATGTTCGCTGGACGTTCGCAGGCGTTCGCCAATTCTGAACACAGCTCACCATCTCCTTCAGGGTCTCCGTACCTTACTGGTCTTGCCCTCTTTGTGGCACTTTGGACACTCCCAGCAGTTAGGGATCTCATCGTTAATGATGCCTTCTGCTTTACCCATCTGGAGAGGGAACATCTCAGATTAATGTACAGTACACGCATGTCAAATCCCCTTTCCATCCATCCATTACAATGCATCAGATGAATCAATTCAATTCAGTTCCGCTGAAAGGAAGAAAATATAACTGAGTATGGCACCTGCTGGTATCATAGCTACAATTGTTGGTGATATCACCTGCTTATCTCTTTTCAATAAAATAATACATTATATACATTATTTTCTTGGTATACAGTGTAAATATTGAATCAAGTTAATATTTTATAACGCTGGCTGACCCAAAAGCAATCCTTCAGAGGCTTCGTCTTGATAACGTGATATAAATAAGACGTTGGAGTCACACTGTGATGCACTGTGATAACCTTACTGTGTTCTACCTGCACCAAGCACGTAAACACACACAGCTGGGGCAGACCCTTGGCACACACAGTACATGCCAACACGCACACACAAAGAGCCGCCTAATTCATGACATTCCTATGCGTGCGCACGCACACAGGCGCGCACACAGAATGAAACCAGACACACACATAATGTATAGACAATATGGACAAGCAAACCAGCTCAACACACACACACACACACAGAATGAAACCAGACACACACATAATGTATAGACAATATGGACAAGCAAACCAGCTCAACACACACACACACACACACAGAATGAAACCAGACACACACACACACACAATGTATAGACAATATGGACAACCAAACAAGCAAACCAGCCCAACACACACACAATGTATAGACAATATGGACAACCAAACCAGTGCAACACACACACACACACCTTGAGGCAGCTAGGGTGGATGATCTCGTTGCAGATGGTGCACTCCATGAGGGAGAGGCTGAATTTCTCTTCCTCAGACTCCACCGTGTCCTCCTTGCCCGCCTCGCCACACGCGAAGCACACGGCCGTGTGGGGCAGCACAGGCTGCACGCACACACACACACGCACGCACACACACACGCACACACACACACACACACACACACAGAGAGAAGCGGATTAAGCAATTAACACAAGCAACTTCAAAAAGAATACAGTCAATAAAATTATTTTCACTATCTTTCTTTATTTATTTATTTGTTCGTTCGTTCAGGGGACATTTACTTTTACAGCTTTAGCTAAAATAAATACAAGTTCAACTGCAGTCCCTGTGTGGAAGGGAAACCCCTAAAAACAGAATTATTTTAATAATTATTATACTGCATAAAACTAAGCTACATATCATTATGAAATATAGAAAATCATAAAAATTACCCACTTTCAACAAATAAAAAAGCATTACATAGACAATCATTATCATAATCATCATTATTATATACCCTCAGCCCAACCCAACAACTGTTTGTATGTGTTTGTATGTTCATTAAGTCCTAATTGAATGAGTAGAAAGCAGTGCTGGAGAGTTTGCTCTTCATCCATTGGACAACTGTTTTTATGGTGCGTGTGTGTGTGTGTGTGTGTGTGTGTAAGATGTGAGAAAGACTGCAAAGTGCTTTTTTTTGTCTGTTTGTTCACTTATGTTTGACCTTTGTTTAACCTTTCAGGCAGTTTACAGAGGTGTCTTCCTTGCGCCTAGGAGCAGACAACGTAACATTAAAGGTATCGTCAGTCATTCTGGAAAAAGCTTATTGATATTTGTATTGATATTTGTATTGATATTTGAACTTGATCAAAACATAAACACCTCCCCATTCAATGCCATAGGGCACAATCACAGAACGGGCTGGTAGTGGGCCGTGGGCCACAAAAGGAGTATTAGCTTATAAATGCTGACTTTACCTTTAAGTATGGAAAAGCAGCGCCACTCTCTGCTGGCTAACGCTGGCTAACGCTCCTTACATACTGGATGCGTAGTAGCGTACAGTTTCACAGGAATTTCATTAATTTCCTATGGAGCGCAGCGTCGAGCTTGCCACATTGCGTTGCGTATGCAGTAGCGTCAGGTGAAAGGCTATGCAGTAAAAACGCATGCGTGAACGTTACCTGACTGTACCTAAATTAAAGCTGTGGTTCATTTTATTGCCAAAATTTGTACTTGTACTATATTAATAATCACATTTCCCCTGGAGCAATGTCAGTTTCATTACGTTAGCTTTCTACGACCGACCATTGGACCTGCTAGCATTACCATGGATACCAACTGTAATCAGAAGTTTTTGTCACGTAGAATGTTGCATTGTGGTTGCGTTAAAAAACGATGTGCCGTATGGAAAATACCCACCCAGTATGTAACCGGCGTAACTGTGGTGAGGTGCCTTGCTCAGTGGCAGCCAGTAGCGATGACAAAATCTGAACAGATTTGACGCCATCCAGACTATCAAGCGTGACTCATAAAAACACAGAATGTTTATTCATTCATTATTCCATCAACGCTTGCTATATATTTACATGAGATAGAAACAGTGCCCTGTTACGTACGTGTGTGTGTGTGTGTGTGTGTTTAATGTATGTACTGTATGTGTAACAAGCTTGGAAATGCATCTTGTATTTGATTTTGTGACTTTCATCAAAATTGTTACGATTAATGTGATGTTTAATTAATTAATTGATTAATGTGTTGAGCGGGACATCAACTGGTGTAACATGGTACTGCAGGTTCTGGTTACATCCTGGTACTTTTGCCTTTCCAGCTTAGTTAGTTGTATACTTTGCTGGAGGTAAGCTGTATGAACTGAGCACAGCAAACTAATTATGTATTACTGTGTAAAATGTGTTTATTATAAAATAATTTGTAACAGGCCATGTAGTTGTAAAATGTGTATCAATTTAACTAAATTCCGTCAAATTAATTTAGTTAAATTGATATGATCAGTATATTTCATTAGCAAATGGAGGCTAGTTAACTAGCTCAGCAGTAGGTTACCATTCACGTGTAAGATTACATTTATTCTTTGTTTTTACAGTACTTGCATAACTGCAGTATGAACACAAATGTGCACTGTGAATGTTACAGTGATTAAAGATGCTGTGGTAAAGACTGATGTCTGTGTCAGCTGAATGAACATCGTTACATATGCATGTATGTAACCGGAGCTCAGGAGAACATACACTCCAGCCCAGTGTCTGTTTGCCCTGGCCTAGGCGTGACTCAGCACCTCTTTGGCAGGAAACAGAAAAAATGATGACTTGGAGGAAAAGGAACTAGTGCACATACAGCTATCTCAGGTTTGTAAGTATGTGTATATATATATATATATAAAAAAAGAACCATTACACTGACTGAAATAGAGACCGTTCTGCCTGCACACACATGCACGTGTGCCCTTTGTCTGCTGAATATGCAGAGGATCAATATAAAACACTAAGCAGATAAGATAACAGCTTTTGGATGTTCCAGCGTTTTTTATTTCAAAGTAAAAGATACAACCGCCATTTTTAAACCAGTGAAACCGACCGCCCTTATTGAACAGTCTGTTTTGTGGGCTGTGCTGAGCATTGTGTTACAATGTAACATAATGTGAGCAGGAATCCAAGCTGCTTATTTCAGACCCTTGATATTTTATATCAAACAGATCAACTGTAAAAGCTGTACATATTAAAGGACAGACATATTACATTACTGCAAACCTTTTAAATGATCTGCAGCACAAAAATGTGGATGGATTATTTGACAGGCTCTTGCAATCCATTTCAATCAGGATTAAGGTACTATTCTAGAATGGAAGAATTGCTATGCAATTTTCAATGCATCATCTGAGCGTATTGGAGGATGTGTGTTGCAAAAAATATATTGTGGAACAAAAATACATTATTGTCGAGAAATCACTTCCTCATTATAACCGTTAAACTTTAAATATATACCAATACCAGTTTGCTGCTACTGAACCAACAAAAGGAGAAAATGTTAACCGGACCCTTCGGTCCGTGAAATATAAGATGATAGAGATATGAGGGTTTTGCCAAATAGATTTAACCAATGAATATTGTTAGCAGAACGTAGCTCGACCCTAATAATCATCTGTTTTAGTCCAAATCTTGCTTCACCTTCACTTAACCTCCCCCCTACAGCTCCAGGAAAGAAGACCTCTCACCCCCCCCACCCCCCCGAGAAAAAGACTAGACTACATCCTCCCCTCTCCTATACCCTCTCACAAGCAGTGGAGGCAACGCCTCCCCACCACCTCCGTACAATAATCTCTCCACAGGGATGAATAAAAGTTCACCTCCTCCTGCTACTCACTCCTTCCAATCATATGGAAGAGGGGGGGCAGATGTACGTCGTTATCTCGCGCACGCACACACGCACACACACCCTCCAATCACATAACTAGCACACCGTCCTTTGATTACGATGTGTAACAAGATGCCAGTACCAACAGACAGCAAGCTTTACAGTATCAGTGTCTGCCAGCGAGAGCATCCCTGTGAAACCAGAGAGATGGATCAAAGCCAGCTCTCCTCCTCCTCCTCCTCCTCCTCCACTCCTCTCTCTCTCTCGCTCTCCTTCCCCTCATACTCTCACAGAGTGCCAGCAACCATCTCCCCGTTGCCACGGAAACCCAGTATCGTCGCCCGCCGAGCTCCGGCACTCAGTTGATGCTATTTGAAGCGTCGACACAATCACACCTCGAGTCTTTCAACAAACAGAAAAAGAAAAAAGAGAAAGAAAGAAACAACATACCTATGTGTTGGTGTGTCCAACATATCAATAGGTGTACAAAGGGATTATGCCTGCAAAGCATTTACGTGCCTCTGTGTGTGTGTGTGCGTGTGCATGTGTAATATGTAATGTGTGTGTGTGTGTGTGTGCCTCAGGCATGTCACTATGTGCCAGAAGGCAGCATTGCCAAGTGCACTGTCATTTTCCACATTTCATTTTAATTCAGGTTTTACAGCTCCCGTTACAGACCGAGTCTGATCTATAACCCTAGCTCATGAAGCCATGTATAGCCATTCACTATACATGCACACAGAACATGTCAGCTCAAAGGACTACACACATGTGCACGCACGCACGCACGCACAGTGAGTAGGCAAGCATGTGCACAGGCAGGTGCATGGTGCAAAGCTAACGGTACAAATCTTAACTGCTTTGCTAATTCCTGCAAGGCGGAGGAGGAGACCGTCTTTATTCAGACTTGGGGCGTCAAAAGGGATGTTACAAATGCCTTTACTAGACTACAGATAACACTAATACAATCTAGGCAGACAAAAATTGTTCAACCAAACCATTCAGTCTTGTGTCAACCAGTGTGGTATTATACCACTAGCACCTCAACGTGCACACACACACACACACACACGCATGCACAAAAGCTGTCATTTTTCCTCTGCCAGCCTGTTTGGCAGATAACCAGCCATCTTTTGAATATTCTGCCCTATTCTAAAAGTGTAAACTTGTGGAGAAACAAGTTGCTGAGAGAGACACCTTGCATAGGTCAAAGGTTTAACAGGGTTTAATAACACGTTTGCATGCATGTGCGCGGTTATATGGCCCTGTCTATCATCTATATGCAGCGTGAGAAGCACCGTGGCGTACAGCGTTCACCTGAAGTGCTTGGCTTCTGTGTAGATCGAGCCGTGCAGGCTACGCACTGTGGCAGCCGCTGAGCGGTCCCTTTTGCAGCATGCACATGACACAGGCACACACTGTAGGTGTCAGCATGTAAGGTGGAGGGTGAGGCTCATCGCCAGCCCGGTCCCCTATAGTCGGCCCACTACCCAGTACTTTCAGCTTCAGGCTAGCTAGGGCTGGACGATAGTGCATATCACGGTATACCCTATGGCTAGCCGACGCCACAGCAAGGTTCAGGACAGGTCGGAGTGTATTCCGCGTGTTTCGCAGTTGCTTTGTCACCGTTAGCAACCTTGCATCCCCTGCCAAACTTCTAAGTGGGCCGCGCTGTGCTCTGCTACGGCTTGTGTGTTTTATCACTGAGGGCGTTTGTCCGTGCACGTTTTGTCCATGCACCTGCACCGCGCATACCCACTTACATCCATGTACGTGCGTGTGTGTGGCGCGTGTTTGTGCGTGTGGGTGCATGGCTGCCAGTGCACTTTTTGCCCACGCACCTGCACTGCATCCATGTACGTGCGTGCGTGCGTGCGTGCAAGTGCACGTGCGACCCACTCACCGCCGTGCACTGCCGGAGCAGGCAGGACTGCTTCATGCGGCCGGGCCCTCCGAACTTCTTCATGTCCTTGCAGAAGTGGCACTCGCCGCACTCCGTGCGCATGCAGGCCTGGCAGCGCCGGCACCGCGTCCTCCGGCGCCGCGCGCCGCCACCTCCGCCGCCGCCGCCGCCGCCACCGGCACCGCCGCCCCCACCCGCCGTCTTACTGCCCGACATCCCCAACAAAGTCAGCTGTGGGACGGGGGAGACGGGGAGGGCACACACCCACATCCAGAAAGAGAGAGAGAGAGTGTGTGGGGTGGAGGGAGGGAGGGAGAGAGGGATAGAGAGAAAGAGAGAGAGGGGGGGCAGACACAATGCACGCACACGCACACAAACAGGCAAAAAGGTTACAATTACACACAACAACCAAACGGCTGAACTGCCCAGAGCCAGAATAGCCCATATAGCGCTGTGCATATACACTTGGGAGAGACTGCACTGTAACAAATTCAAGCTGGCCAAGTAGTGGGAGGAGGGAGGAGAGCAAGACAGTAGATTAAGAGGAAGAGCCGAGCAGGAAAAGAAAGACGAGATCTCTCAAACAATATAGAGATTCTATTCACTATTGCTATTATCATGTGATGACAGTAATGTAAAGACAGACACATCTCTGTGCCAGGGAAGGGTACAGTCAGTGTCTAGCTCAACGGTGCTTCAACGAGACAGATGTTTAACAGCACAAGCCGAAGGGAAAGTAATAAGTATCCCTGCCTATTCCCTGTTCCTGGCCAAGGATCTTTACCAGGCCATAGGGTACACTTCATTCAAAACAGTAAGTGGCTCAGATGGTTTTCTGAAGACGGCGTACCAAAACCAAGCTCATGTTCTCAAGCTCAAAATCTATCTAGGTAGTTGCTGCAGAGAAACGCAGGTTCGTTCTCGCTGCTCCTGTGACCCGACACTTTACTGTCCTGTCACTACCCCAGTCCAAAATATGTCTGCAGTTGAGAGTTGTAATGTTATCTCTGTGTTTAAGAAAAGCATCCAAATCTGTCAGAAGACTGAAGCAATCGTGGGTGCGGCTTCCACACTCTACTGCTCCAAAATCAGAAATCACTACATTTACCAAAGTGCAGTAGTATACTAGTCAGGTGTCATTAGCAAACACATCATAGATTTGTGAATCAGCTTTCCTTGCATGGGTTATGCTAATGTTTGCTGTGTTGTGATGGGTGTAGTTGTGCATCCTGACATCCTGTGACAGCCTGACTAATTGGACCTTATCCATAAACATAGCAATAAAATAGCGACAGATTACTGGTAAAATCCAAGTGAAAACTCACTTCAAACTGGACTAGACGGATTGCAAACTGATCTTCCAACAGAGATACATGGGAAATATATAGTCCTTATACAGTGAATTACATTTAAGTACATCATCCAAAGTAACTTTAAATAAGCAGTTGTACAATAGTCATAATAAATAAAAGGCGTAAAGCTGTGACTTCAGAAGTCACCAGAGCTGAAAGATGGAAATATATATATATACCCTAAAGTACTTTTGATGTTTCCAAACACAGGTGGAATTAACAGATACAATTAGATTACCATATAATTCACATGATGCGTTAATGCATACTGTGAGCTTCAGGAGTAGGCTACTGATAGAAGAAACCATCTTAAGTGTGCATGGGTGGCTAACCTTGGGAAACACTGTGGTAGGTAGGCTTTTAATAAAATATTGTCAGGAAATAATCTGGCAAACGTTCTTAACATGTAGTTATTAGAGAAATCAAGAGAAAGTAAAATAAAAGGCTTGGCATTCACATTCATTTCCTAGGGCAGAGAGCAAGAGAGATTGAGAGAATGACACTGCAGAAACAGGAGGATGGACATTTCTGACATAAACGTAATCTAATGAAGGCACTACACGTATCTCTATTTAGTATGATCTCAAACGGCTTTCCAAAATGTAACTAATGCCTAAGGGCTGTCATGATTTGTGTGCAGTGCACTTAGAAATGCATGTGCATACTGGTCGAACTATAACCGGCTATACTGCAGTCAGTTTACTTAAACAAACAAAAAATACAAATACAAAAACATTAGCAGGCAGTTTGCTGGGATGGCGAGCTAACGTTTATTATCCAACTGGTTGATGTATGTGTATTTAATTGCTTATATGTCCATAAACGACCGGTGCTCCATTCTACTTGTATTAAGACGTTACGCACTGTGAATAGGCAGGCTGCAGATAGTGAACATCATTAAGGTTATTAGGTTAAAAACATATTAAGATCGATAAGTTATCTGATCAAGAATAATTAAGATGCTCATCTGTCCTACTTACGAGCTATCTAGCCAGCTAGCCGTTTCCCACTAGGTAGGCTACAGTAACCTACATTTAGTTAATGCATGCAAACAACGCTATCAAGCAGTAATAAGCCTACCTTACTGTATGTATGGCGCTACTCAGATGAACAACATCAGACTACTACACTCGCACTTCAATATATCATTTTCCATCATTTAGTAAGGTACGATAGCATTCATTAACACAAGCTGGCTAACTATTCTCCATTCGCCCCTGCAATATGCTTCCTCTTTAATAATTGCTCAGCATCCTAAAAAAAAAACAAAACAGAAATAACAAACGGGTGATCGTAAAATCTGTGTAAATTTGGTGATAAGCCAAAATGCATACACTCACCTCTTCGTATCTCGTCGCATACTCCTTGGTCGCTCATTAGAAATAATATTAGCCAACAGTTAGCCAACGTTAGCTTTGATTTAGCCAGCTAGCTGTCCGCTTCCTTGTTTCTTTTCCCTTGCGAGCTGCTGGAAGCTGCGGCTGCTGCTAAACACCCCGTGTAAGACACGTTCACATGCGTCCCATGTTGTTAGCTATATTGTATGTTAGCTAGCATGCTAGCCCACTATAACAACCAAAGCGCTGTGTAGCTAACTATCTCCAGTACAATGATTGCCAAACTGATAGATAGCGATACATTGAGGGGCGCAATACTGTGTCGTGCCTATTCACTTGGCTACTCCTTTCTTGACCCCCTCTCTTCTCGTTTCATTCTGTCTCCCACGTCTTACAACGTGTTCCTCCTATGGTCCTCAAATCACGTAAATCGGCTAAATTGTGCATTTGGGGGAAGGTGAAATAATATTGTTACAACTATTATCCATCAGACAATGTATTGCAATTACAACATATGTTGTAATTGAAAATGAAATGGAAAATATGAATTGAGCGTGGCTATTGTTCTCGATTGTGTGGCGCCTGTGTTGTCGTTTTGTGTTAGACTCATAGGTTAGACTATGTCAGCAGGTTGACAACGTCGATGGCACACGTTTAATCCCCTGTATTAACATTGCATCACACAGGTGATTCGCTCTCCATTTTTGCCTCGGGAGAAAAAAATCTAATAAATAAATAAATAAATATATTAAATAAAATATGGTGAGTTAAAATATGCACGCTCCTCCCACTTCAAACGCGACGGCACGTTGGGAGTTGTAGTGTGGCGCTCTCTTGTGTATGTTTAATATAAGTAGTAAAATGCAGAAGCTCATTATGAACGAGTTATACAGTTTTGCTTGTTAAAAAATGGGTATTGAGGTAGAAGAATGTTCAGGCCAGAGTCAATAATCTCTATAGTTTTATATCAGCCTTCCTCATTTATCAGTTTGGGGGTTAAGTAAGTTTACTCATTGGCTTGTCCCACACACTAAAATGTAACAGTGGTTAACATACATGCATTACAAATCAGTTATAAAAATAAAATAAAAAGTGGTTCCAGTGTTTTGTGAACTTCCACCCTATGTCTTCACACTTTACTCAGCTCGGCTCTGCCGTGCCCTGGCCCCTTTTGCTAGCTAACAGGCTAGGCTAGCCCCACTACAGCAGTCTTCCCATATTGTAATTAGTTGAGACGCACCGGCTCCAACAACAATACGGTGCGGTACATTGCTTTAGCTCTATAAACTCCCAAAACTACAATCTAGGCCCACTAATCGAAGGGTCATACATATAGGTGTTTAATAATCAAATCACCGAAGATGATTAAGCTCTTTTCCCTGAAGCAGCAGAAGAAAGACGAGGAATCTGCTGGAGGAAACAGAACAGGAGCCGGGGGTAAAAAAGCAAGTGCGGCCCAGCTTCGAATACAGAAAGGTGGGTTATAGTTCAGCCTCCCTGACAAATTATTATCATGTACGTTATAACAAAACCTTTCCGACATCTACATGATGTTGACGTTCCCATTTAGAGTGCTAGGGGGAAATCACAGAATATATGAGGCTATTGTCAGAAGCGACATGGGCTAGCTGATATGCTAGCCTCCTAGCTTGCAATGCTATTAGCTAACGATTGTTAACCCGTGCTATTTGAAAACAAACCCCAAAACGTCGCAGTGAACCAGTTAGAAGCTACCCCAAGCCATTTAGCCTGCACTCGCTCCAACTGGGTCGCTGACAAATTCCAGAAACACATTTGCTGGCCTTTTGTATTTGAGGCATACAATTTAGCAGATGTGTTTGACAAAAGCATCAGATCCAGATGTCAAGATTGTACGTTAGCTAATCAACAAAAGAACGATAACTTGAAACTAGCTAGCAAACTAGCTGACCAATTGCATCACACAATTTACCAAGTACATGCATATAGGCATATCATGTATTTCGTTGTATGTCTTATATTAAAATGATGGGCAGCCTTGTATGTCTGTGTAGGACTGTATTAGCGCACAATTTTACATTGAGAAACATCTAAATTACAAATGTTAGTTACCACCCTTGACATACATTATTAGACCCCCCCCCCCCCTTGCTCTGTTTAGATTGTCATTCTTCCATCAAGTGTCACATTCAGCATTGCCCACCTGACTGAAACCCCACACTTTTGCAGTGGGTTAGGTCTGTCAGCAGTATAATGGGTGGTATGAATCACTGCCAAATTGTCCACTGAAACCATCCACACAACATGATGTTTTGGCAGAGAGGACATCTGCATTTTTCAGCAGTCATTGTGATTGTCTCTGCACCTTATTTAGTCCTGCAGTTTGACACCGAGGCTTCATGGTCTACTCTTCCAAACCTCCTGCAGGCAGGCATATTAAGCATTAGTTACGTCACCATCAGGATCACTTGAGCTATTATGAGTGCCTTGGACGAAACCTGGGAATATGTGTGTCTATGGTTTAACAAATAGGCACTCTGCCAATGCTTCAACTCTAGTCAGTCCCTTTTGTACAGGATTGCCAATGGGCAGACTTGGGGTGTGTCCTTTTTAAAGGTACAGTCCTCAATTTCATCATGTCCCGTGAATCACCTCTTGGTGTGATTTTTGTTTATTTTTTCATGTTTGAAACACAACAGTGTAAGGGGAGAGGTAGATAACTGTTAACCTAGGAGGGGGAGTAGAGAGAAGTGCCCGCCATTCAGGGGTCAGACTTTTGGAGTTGCAGATTAAAACAACAGTGTTTATGTAATGTTGGTTTCAACCACAAGGGGCATTCTGGACATCTAAAAATGTCCTTATATTAATTAATTAATTCAGTGTGAATAACTGTATCTGACTGGTTGCACAATCTCTGGAGTCGTTAAAGGTATAAACTATAGCAAGCTAATTGTAAGATAATACACTTATTGTCAGATTTGTCAAATATCTCCTTGCACTTTGCTATTTTACCGTTATGGGTGTGCTGAAAAAATAATCTGGTGCTTCTACACAGCCTTGGCTCCGTAAATGGGAACATAAACAAAGTGGCGGGCACCAATCACAACAACAAAGCCGCTTTGCTTCACAATGCGTTTCAATGTGTGTGTTGGCGCGCCGCAGGCATGTTGTTTTGATTTATTTGATTTGAGCTCGACGTTAGGAAGCATTCTTGAGAATAACTGACCCCGCCTCTAAAGGCAGCCGCCCACTGGCTGCGTCGTTCGGCGGTGCGTCAAAGAATCCAACGTTCGAAAGGTAAAGTCAAATTGACGGAGCAGCTCAGAAACCTGCAGATATTCAATGCATGTTCATGGCTTGACGCCCAAGAAACAGAACCGCGTTCTAAACCTTGGCGTTGACACGCGCCAGTAGGCGATACCCCATTTAAAAACTAGTTCTAAGACTCTTGGTGTCTCTTGACGTGCGTCGACACCTTCAGTGGGCGTTTGTCTTAAGTGTCTTACCTTCTGTAAACTACCTAGTTGTAGAGCAGACTTGTCAAGCCACATGGGAAACGGCATCGTCACATTGGAGTAGTACATATTTCCCCTTCACTTTGGCCATTGCACTACTTTTCTTAATATACTGTTGAATTATATTTTAATATATAAAACATTCACTATATATATATATATATATATATTAGGGGTGTAACGGTACACAAAAGTCACGGTTCGGTTCATACCGAGGTACAGAAGT
>JAODUK010054301.1:0-18670 GCA_027564635.1 Typhlichthys eigenmanni
CAGAATACTCCGAAACCATATCAACATTATCAGAATCGTGTGATTGCGTATTTAAGTCGATGGTGTTTGACAAGCTATCATTAATAGTTGGTGCGTGTCCTCAGAAATTACCGCTACACGTACGCATGATGCAATACAGCACATGAACGTAGGGCCAGTCAGATCAAGGCCAGGCAGTTTCTAAACAAAGAACAACAAATGGTAACAATGTGAAAAAGTGTATTTTTTCCTAGCAAAGTAAGGTAAAAAAACAATAATAATTAGGTAAATTGAGGCCTTACTGCACATTCTACCATAGAGATCATGTCTTCCGCTCTCTTCTGATTGAAGCCAAGCCAACTATGTATTCTGCTGACCAGAAATCTCGTTCTTGTAACGCAATAATGCAGCATTACTTGGATTAATAATTGTAGTATTATAACTTTTTTGGAAAAAAGAAATACAATTACTGCCCAATTACTGCCCAACACCTTCACCATCACCACCCAGCCTGGATTCTATATTTTTATACGACAATCAATAACAATTCACTAATACATTATATTGAGATGTGGAGAAACAAACAGCCCTACATTTGGAAACAATTTACTAATAAAGTAGATTGAATTATGGAGAACCACAAACAACTCAACATTTTGGAAACAAAGTGTTTGGGGTGCAACATAACTGAATATAGGTAATTTAATCATTTATATTTAGTTTATTTTGTATTCAGTTTTTACCTTTCTGGCATACGCAGTAAAAATACTTGGAAAAACAAATCTGTTGTGGTGATGGTCTGCTCTGGTGTGGGTTACATGTGATTTTGTGTGCATGGCGCGCACACATACTTATTTGTGGCTGCAAACCTTTGCATAAATTAGACTGAGATCTCTGAAATAATTAAGCAAGCACAGAGCAGAGAAATGGACAGAATGATGGACAGGACTTACATATGTAAATAGCAGAGAGGTGACAGACTGGGGTAGGAGGTAAGGAAAGGAAACATTCCAGGAAGAGAAGAGCTATACAGCTTTCCTGTATAAGCCTTCATTACATTCTGCAGTCTCAAAAGAATTCACAACCTCCACCTACCCCCACACCTAACAAAAAGAGCACCTCCCGTTCTAGCAAGCTCCCACAGAAAACCTTGTTAGGTTAAATTTAGGAGCCCCGGGGGAAACCTGGACAGCCGGCTCCCCTCCCCCTCCCCCGCAGCACCACCAGGTATTCTGTGAGATTAATAAATTTGTGTAGTGTTTTCTCTGCACTGGTGTTAAACACTATCACCATGGTGACTCACCTCGCCTGTCTTTCAAGTAATGAATGCTTGCAATTTAGAAATTTTCCCTATTTTCCCATCCACTGTCACGGGAGTTGTTAACAGCTGTGTACGGGAGCACCATTGTCAGGACAAATAGACGAGTGTCAAGTGTGTGTGTAAGTCAATGAGAGAGAGACCGAGATAGAGTCCATCTCTCTCACTTGTTCAGTTGCAGCGGGCCTCTCACTGCAGAGGTGTTGCGCTCACACGAGGTTATGTATACGCGTGCACTAAGCAGTGGCAACAGCTGAGAACAACAGCTGCTACAACCCACCAGAGAGAGAGCATATCGAAAGCTAGAGAAAATAAAGAAAGACACAAACAATGGAGGAACAGTGACAAAGGATGTTGGGGGAAGAAGAAAGAAAGCATCTCCATTTTTCTCAGAGAGAGGGGTAGATATTGATGGTGAAGGAGGGATTGCTAAAGGGATTGGCTGGAGGGACTGGCTATAGAGGGATTGGTGGGGAAGGAAGGAAGGAACACGGTGCAGAGGTGTACAGTTTGAGGGGGGTGGGGGGGGGCTGGATTTTGTTCTGCAGGGGAAGACCCTCTAACATCCACCAACCATGATGATGTACCTGTGGGTAAGTTACAGCCTCTCTGTGTGTGTGACAGATGTAGTAGACTGTGTGTGCGTGTGGTAGAAAATAGTTTGTCGATGTAGTGATATAACTAGACGTTTAATAAAAAGGCATTTGCTGAACTTTCAGGTTGTAGCTGGTAAACTAAACAGCCCTTAGTGTTTTGATGATTAAAAGAAAAGGGGTTAATGCAGTGTGTAGTCCTATTCAATACATGTGAATTATGTTACCCTTGTTTTGTCGACAGGCAAAATTTTTGTTTTATTTTTATGGCATATTCTTATCTTTGTAAATAAACTATATTAAAATGTAGTTGGTAAATTATTTACAGTATTCCCCTCGGAATCATCCTGAAAGGAATATACAGTACCTGCCTTCGGTCCTTCAAATAATTTTCTAGTTTTTTGCCGGACACGTGTAGTGGGACCGGTTAACTTCTTTGAATTTCTCTTACTGCTTGACTGACTGACCGACCAACCGTGTTACGGCCCTTTTATGCTTCTGCGTTTCACCTATGTGGACACTATGCCATAGGCTCCCCGTAGCCTTGTTCCCTATGGCATACCTTACGCTTACTTACGCTGTAGGCTGACACACACCTCTCAAAAGATTTAAATAGACGTCCACCCGTGTAGTAAATGTAACTACGGTCTTGTGGATGCAAGCCCATATATGCCATAACTTTGCCACTGTAAGGATGACGAGGTGAGTGCAGGCGCAGAACAAGGAAGCCACGAAGGGATACGTCCAATGAACAAGCAAAAAGAGCTTGGACCGTTTAAAACAACACCAATTGTATTGCGGGACAAACTATGGAACAAAAAATCACAACAAAGAACAGACAAGACAAAGAACAGACAAACAAGGTAACAGATAAAGCCACAACTGGCAGCAGGTGACGGTGATTGTGATCACTGGCAGGTGTGGCAGGGAGTGTCGGAGGGAGATCAGGCGCAGGTCAGTGACTAAAACGCGAGGAGAACCGGGAGAGGTGGGCGCTTGGCCCCGCAGTCCCGGACATTACTGCGTGAGAGCCCTTGCTGTGCCACCGCTGTAACTTTTCTCTGCGCATTATAAATCGGACTTAAGTCGTGAACTTTACATTATTAATGAGTCATTAACAACATATTTAATAAGTCTATAAAATAAATGTGAAAGCAGGATTTTTTGTCTAGAATGGCACAAAACAATGTCAATCAAATCATATCAAGAAAGTGTAAAAAGTGCAAAAGTGGCATGTATACATGGATCATACTTTTGTTGCAGTTTTTTTTAAATAATTTTTTTGAGTTTTTGCAACACATCATAAAAATTGTATCATTCAGTATCAATTGAATATCTTAGTTATGGAGTTAAGGCTTTGTACCTTCACCAACCGATTCACATGTTTGTGTGAACTACTTTTTTGATTGGGGGGGGTAAGGGACCCGGATAATGGATAGGCGGCGCTGACCCAAAAAAGGTTTAGAACCACTGGCTTGAACTACTGGCTTGCCTGTGGAGCCTCCTACACATTTACTGATATTGAGATATTTTCCCCATGCCACTAGCTACAGTCTGTAAGAACAGCCACAATGTTGTTGTCCTAAATAGGTTGCCATCTACCAGTACGCCCAGCTGGAGACTCTCTTTCAAGGTTTGGAGGATACCCGTGCCTACAGCATCTGTAGAAAGTACACACACACATTTTATACGTGAATTTTTATTAGCAGGACAAGTTGAAGCCCAGAACAAAAGGCAAAGGAAAGGAAGATTCAGCACGTCTTTGGGATATTGAAAACATACTACAGCTCTATTTTTATCCATACACCAGGGGTAACCAACACAATGCCCGTTGGCACCTGGTCGCCCGCAGTGACGACGGGAGTTGCCCGCTGGGCATATGAAAACGTATTTTTGCAATAATTGTGAGTAAGTTACTTTTTGAAAGAAAATTAGCTAGTTTGTCTGACAGTGGTGACTGCAAACCGGCGCAATGTAGAGACACATCTCTCTGATGTTCAACTGGTGGCAAGTATGATGGTTAGAAGAGTGTCGGCTATGTCCGGGAACTTGACAGAGCAGCTGGACCGGGATCTGGTGCAGGTAGTTTAAACAAATATCTCCTTGCTATATTTTACCGTTAATATATATATAATCTGGTATCTTACTTCTACACAGCCCTTGCTCTGTAAATAGTGACGCGTAGGAAATGTAGTGCATATTTACCATGAGTCTTTCATACAGTAAATATTTACGTATATAAGTCATCACTATTTTGTACAATTACCAAATGTTGCTTTTATTACATCTTTACAATGTATGCTGTCTCATTCTGATATGAAATGCATGAAATTCTGAAATCGAAAATATTAACACAGCCATTACGGACATATCCTTTAGTTGGGTTCTGTCGAACCACATTGGCAGAAGTGGTTCTAGAGCCACGCTGGTTCTACCATCATCTTGTGCATCTGTGCTGCTGAAACACAACAATCTAAAAATGTAAAACACAAACGATTGCTTTGTTGTTGTTTACCATGTGAACGTTGGTCAACCAACAGCCTATATGGACAGACAACTCCTTCCTGTTTTGTAACCTGCTGTTCAGTCCACTCCCGCTCGCGTTCATTGAACTTGTAGCAACAATCCTGTTTGTGCTCTTTCATCTTGCGCAAATGTACTGCTGAAACACAACAATGTAAAACAGTAAAACACAGCCAGTTGCAGCCATCAACCACATATGTCCTTGCTGTTGGTTGAGGCTGCGTATTTAGGTCAAAGTTGAGTTCATCAGTGTTGAACTCTAGACGAAATGAAGATGCAAAATTGCTTCGCCACAGGACGCAAATTTTGACGGCTGTCAATTTAACGTATATGTGACCGTACATTCATCATACTTGTTGCAAAATTGCATGCACAATATGTAGGCCTACATCACCATTGTTTGTCCACAGTAAGTGCGGGTTCTATTAAACAATTTGTACTAAGCTCTATACTCTATCTATATAACTCTATACGCTATACTCTACTTGTTTCCTAATTCCTGAAATGTCTCATTTTTCTCCTTCATCTGATTGTGTGTAAGGCGTAGTTTATTCCTTGCATTAAATATGAAGCTGGGGCAGGTGAGCCTGTCTAAACATGTGGATGGGCGACAGCCTCCCTCACCATTAGGCTATGCTGTCCTTGTTCCATGGCAAAGCATGAGTTAGCATGACATTTTGAATAGAACTGTCAACGTGCATGTCAGGCTTCATGAAGCTGCCTGGGAGGTAAACCATGATAACTGGTTTACTGCAGTTCATCCACAACACACAAATACACACTTCAGTTATATACAGTAAAGTAGTGATACAGGAGTAACTCACTGAATTTACCAGCAGTCTGCAAATAGACCCTCCCCCTTCTTCCAGTATACACCTGGCACAAGCACCTGTATAAATGAGACACACACACACACACAAACACACATGCATACATACTGTATACATCTGCAGAGAGAGACTAAAAATACGTACAGAAACATATATTTTTAAACAATGTTAAAAAAGGATAAAATAGGTACCCACACACATATTTTATCTATGTTAAACATGGTGTGTGTGTGTGTGTGTGTGTCTAATGGGTGTGTCAGTGTGTAAACTGGAATACTATAATGGATGTGTTTTGTTTCTGATGCACGCGTGGCATCTTAATAGTGAAAAAGAACATTCTGGAGTATTTCTCTTACTCCCACTCTCTTGCTGTGGCAATTATCTTATCAATTATCTTTTCAAACCAAATTAGTGGCTGTACATTTTCATTACTTGTTCTGTTGAAACTGAAAAACAATGGAATATTTTAGCATTAAACACGTGTCATGTGTCGGACAACATACTTTACAGGAAAACTCTTAATATTGCAACTTGGAAAATATTAATTAAACCCTTTTCTTCAGCTGTCTCTTTCATTTCTTCCCACTTGACTCTAGAGTTTAATTATAGGTATGCTAATGGAGAAATATTAGGCCACAGTTAATGAAAGGCATTTTCATATTTTTGGCACTTTTATGTAGTGTGTTTTCCTCACTACTCTACTTCTATTTAAATAATTTAATGAGATTACAGACCCAACAGAGACCCAGTCAAATTCACAGATACTTTCTTCTGTTTCCCAGTTTCTTATTTTAGGCTCATGATGTGTTTCAGGAAATCACAATCTGAATTTGAGTCTTCATTAAAGCTTTTATATTAAATTTGGAAGTTATGGAAAATTACACTGCACGTCTGGGAGGTGGTTGCGTTCAAAGTTTTTCTCGAAATTGAGAATCCAATGCGTTTCGCTTGCTTTTATTAAGATTCAAACACTTGCAGCCAGAGGAGATCATTAGAATCAATATTCAATTTGAGGACTGCTGCTCGTGAAGCGGTGCTGCTCTTCATAAAAATGTCAAAAAGATTTAGCTCCAACATGTTCTGTAGGGACGGCAGGCATCTGTTGATATTGATCTGACAATATAATAGAGAATGTCTAGCGGAAGGGTCTCAGCTGCCATGTGATAGAATACACTGTAATGATACTCGGTAGAATCAAATAATATACTATAAAATAGACCTGAATATAATTATATTTAACAGCTTACATTAGGGTAATATAGACCAGTTCACTTTTCTAATGAATAGCACTATTTTATAGGATTTATTTTTTCAATATATTAAAAACAAAAAAGTTGGATTGTATTGGCCTACTTTAATGTACGTGTAATTTTGGATAATGACAACTGAGAATGACAGAGGTTAACTGCACATGGTGAGAAAATAGTGCAGTTAACGTGCAAAATATTTTAGTTGTAGGCAGTTACTGTGTAGCGGTAAGGGTCAAAACACGGATATAAACGGCCAAAACTAGTCTAAAACACAATATTCTAACAAGTAGAACCACTAAGAGGTGAGGACACAAGTGAAACAACACACAGGGTGATATACAGAAAGCCAATAACCTAACCAAGGTGACAAAGACCTGGACTGGAACAATAGGAGCTGGGGGGGGTTGGGACCGAGGAGATGCTACCTGCACGCCCTGTTCTGCTGATTGGCCGTCTCTAGCTTTTCATGTATAGCCTACATTGGGGAGCAATAGGCCAGCTCAGAGTATCCACAATACTGTACATGTCAATAGATCATGAGCAGAATGGACATAGAATATCATCACAAAGCATCAAATAGATCAGGTCAGACCAGGTCAGACCAGGTCAGTGTCTGCTCCCATGTCTCCTGGACCTCCTTCTCAGCCTCCTCTTTTTTTTTTGTTTTTCTGTGCATGTGTTTTCATTCATCATTTCATTCAATACATCTTAAATAGCTTAAATGGTTAAATTAATCAACAAATGATTTAAAACTAAGGATGATCTCACAGCAAACACATTCATTCACACATCTCTTCTAATAGGTCGACTAATTAATTAATTAATTAATTAATTAATTAATCAACATTATGCATTCATTGAAATTAGACCATGTTAAATCTAGTATATTGAATAATATATCCATTGCTACCAAATAACTACTCTAAATATTATTGTCATTTGATTTGACTCTATTTGAATTATTCACTCCCATCCACAACCTGACATGTGGATGAGAGTGAATAATTAAAATGGTGTTCCCTGCAGCTGGGGAGGCCGGCTTTGGGAACAAGCTCTTTGCAAATCCCTCTGCTTGGTTCGCTAACGCCAGCGTCTCAATTGGCATCATCCCTTTGACTTCGTCTTAGACTACATGCTTCATGTCTGGCTTGTCACTCAACATCTCATCCTATAATCTTTCTATATGGTGTCACCAGACTGAAACAATGTCTGTATTACATTTGATCATTCATGTATGCTTTGTTACAGAATTAACATTGGCATGGTGTACAACCAGTCAAAAATGACAAGACAAAATTGTTATTCTCATTATTAGTAGGGCAGCTTTAGCCTGAATATAATGTAGATCCTATCCTAGTTTAGATTCACTTTCTCAGCGCCTGTTGACTTCCTATCACTTCTGAGAAACATTACAATCATTAGGTAATCTTTGTGTAATTATGTTAGCATTATAATTATTGTCAATCTCAATCATTGTTACTATGGCAGTTTGGCCCTACAACTTCCACATTCCTGTTTTCATGCTCTAGTTCAATCTGTCTTGGCTTGAGAGATGGGGAGTGGGTGGTATAAATAGGCTAGCCTAGCACTGTCAAGCTAACGCTACTGTAGCTACTATATCCCAGCTTCCAAATATACCTGTCCCCAGATGTATGGAAGAACAGTGACGCAGTTGCAGCTATATAAGTGTGCTGGCCTACAAAACCGTCTACTCCACAGCACAACACAGTCCTTTAGCCTACACCTGGCCTCAAAATTGCTTCCCTCGCACATGTACAACTGACTGATCAGTGATATGGTGTGTGCACACGCATGTTTATTAGCTTTCAATCTTGTCTAATTTAAGTTCTACTCACTATTGTGGGTGTGCGAGAGCATGCACTTGCATATAGTATGTGCACGTGTGCCGGGGGCACACTTTCTATTTCTCAACTATGACGCCTACAAGTTTACTTCTCAGACGAACTCACATCAACTTCCCTGACGAGCGGCTAATGAAAAGCAGTCAGATGACAAGAGGTTCCAGTCCCGTGGACCATCCAGCGCCTCTGCGAGTCACAGCGATGATTTATCATCAGCGGTCGGCGCTAACACGAGGAATTTCAGACGCTCCGTACCGTTCTGCTCGGCGGGTTACCACCGCAGAGCGCAAATGAAGTTTCCCCTCTTGTAGTCAATTATGCAGGGGCTTTGTGAGCGTGCCAGGCAGAGCAGATGCTCCATATATTCTTAGGCGTCGCAGGCCCAGGCTGACGGGTATTAATGGCAGGAACTGCAGTAGGGCGAACACACTGCTACGGCGAATTGGGAGAAAAATACTGCAAAACGTCTGACTGGGTTTTGAGTTTACTGCGGAAGACAAATCAATGCATATCATTTGCATAAAGAAGAGAGCCTCATTGGGGGTGGGGTTGGAAAGCCTGGTCATTGATGTGCGTTTGAGAGAGAGATGGAGAGACGTTACGTCGTGTGAGAGACTAATACATGAAGATTTTGCTTATTAGTTTATTAGAATGTGTAATTTCATCAGTAAATTTGCATGTTGTATCCAAGTCACCTTTTAGCCGTCGCTTGTGGGTGTGTCTTCTCTGTTGCTGGTGGATGTCTCTGCCCTGTCACTCAAAGGGTCACTTTGTGTACTGGGTGTATGCCTTTCTAGTGCAGTGCCTACATGCATGGGCTAAAGAGACTAGGTACAGTACAGATGTACTGTAGCTCTCTAGACACACGTCACGACACAGAATGCTGCACCGTCAGTAGAATGTGCATAATTTGTTGTCTGGCATTCACTACTAAGTATTGACTAATCCACCCACACAGGAAGCTGACAGATCAATAGGGCCCTACTTTAACAATGTAAGCGCACGCTCTGAAGAGCAAGGTGCAACTGCATTTAGGGCGTGTCCATGTACACTTTTGCTAACGGTGGGAATGAAGGTTGTTGCGCCAGGTGCACTGTTCAAAAGAGTTGTACATGCTCTTCATTTTTCATTGGTGTGTTTTTGGCGTAAACCAATCAGTGTCCAATTCCATTCAAATCCAAGTTGCGCTTGAAACTTGTGCCCCATCATTTTTTCTTGGTTGTTTCATGGTTGTCAGTATTTGCTTTTACGATATTAATTAAGATTGTTGTTTATATGATTTAAATTAAATTAGCTCTTTCTATCTTATTCATTCAGTGTTCTGTAAACGCATTCAAGCCTTACATACAGTATGTGATGACTCTTGGAGCCATGTTTTCTGAGCTTTTTATTGACTTTGGTTTAGTCACTGTCTACAGATTGCCAGAATTTTTTACCTGTTTTGCCCCCCTGCTCCCACCCACATTCAAGTACTGGTTTTACAAAGAACCATTTGCTCATAATTTACATTGGTGGCAATAGTTAAAAATACAAATAATCACAAATATATTCAGACATTCTTAATATTATGCCAAGCAGGTACATCTGGTGCTGAGGAATGAATACAACGTGTCATATCCGGCAGTTCCTCAAGTGGCCACTTGAGACTGGCTGCAAATGGGAGTCAATCCCCATAGACTCTAGTCTATGAGGTCTCTATAGCTAGTCCTTGACAATTGTACAGGGAGTGAATTTTTATATAACTCATCAGTTAAATTAAATACCATTGGAAAACAATGGTGTTGCTGGCGACGAGCTTCTAGCGACACATCTCTGTGTGATCGGGGCCTACCAGTAACTAAACGGCGAGCAAGGATATTCTTTAGTTTTGTTGTTGTCTGGCATGCACTGGCTGCCTCCGATGCATTACAGTTGCCTGCAAACCAGAGCCTATACCATTCCATATGGATTTGATATTGTTTGGCTGACTGTAGCTGTTTTCTTGTTGATATGGCACAAGAATATTTTAAAAGAGCAGTGTTGTTGGCTGTCAGTGTTTTTTCCGTTTAATTGAATTGTGCTATTCTTGCCTTGGTGTTATAAATAAGCTAAATAACTTGTGTGGTAAAGGTAAGATAAAGGCGCTTTTATTGTCACATACATATACATGTAGCGAAATTCATCCTCTACATCTAACCCATCCCTCAAGGGCAGCCGCTGTGCAGCGCCCGGGGACCAACTCCACATTGGAGCAAGTATCACTGTTCAGATGGCATTGGGTGTCTCTTGTCTCTTGGCTTATTTTTTACTGTATGACTGTAATATTAGACTGTGTGTGTGGACACATGTAAGCGAATTGACAGAGAAATTGGCGATATGAGCAGACCGTGAGTGGGAGAGTGAACTATCTAACCACAATATTCTGGTGAAATGCTGACCCCTAATGGTTTGTACAAGATGGTCATTTTTTACATAGAGCACCTTCAATCAAAGCAGTCTATATCCAAGACTACTGTACTGCAGTATTTCCATAACAGGGTGCCAGGACAACAGGCCAAGGGGGTGTTGTGCACATAAACCTCGCCAGTCGTACGTCATTATGCCATATAAGGACTTCTGGGTCTAAGCGTTTTTTCCCTATGAGAACATTTTTTTTTATCAGTGTCTAAAACGGGAGCATAACCCAAAAGGAAACGGTAAGAAAAATGCCATTCTGCGATCAAAATTACTTTTGAATTTTAGACTCGGAAGTTTTCCCGCGATGACACGACTGGCGAGGTCTATTGTGCGCTTTAACTTCATGAACAACCAGTTCGCCTGCGTCTTTAGGTGAACAAGAGAGAAAATCTGTAATATCTGAAATGCCATTTATTCATATGAGACATACCAGTAAGCAGTCATATACACAAGTATCACACTTTGGCTGAAAGGTTCATTAAATTGAAGCCATTCTTTGACCACGCACTGTTTTCATTGCAACATTTTTTGTTGATGGAGATGCATTGCATTTGTTGTTTATATTTTACGCATATGTTCTCAATGGAGTGTCTGGGTTGAACACTGTTTTGATAGAGTAGAACACTCCACTGGCATACCCCATAGTTACAGTGAGTGCACACAATCTCTGGCGTCTGCCCAGTTGGAAGCACAGATTGGAAGTTGCTCAGGCGTCTGTGTCCACTGACAGCAACACAAGCACGCTAGCAAATCACAGGTGAAGAAGCGTGAGCATAGGGTGATGCCCTGTCAATGGGGAAAATGTGAGGGTCATCCGGAGCAGAAGAAGCTGCAGTGAGTTGTGCATTCACCAGAACACAAAGCACAACAGATAACTCCACTAGAGCTCCTTTGTGTTTGTGTATTATTGGCACACCAGTTAGCCTCATTTGGTGCTTCAGGCGAAAAACATTTTGATCAAGTGTTGTTTGGCTCCATAAAAATATATGTCTCAGATCTCATTTATGAATGAAAAGTATAATTTACATCCCTATATTTTAACATTTGTTTTTCATTTATTTTACCTTTAGCCATGCTTGAAAACCATAATGATAGCCTATTCTTAGTCATTTTATATTTCTCTGTTGCTTCTGAAGTAAGTTCATCAAATTGTTTTAGGCTACTGATCTGGTCTATTGATCAATCAACACACTTTTCACTTGTCAATGGTGCGCCGTCACCAATAATGTTTTCATCTGTCATGGTGCTCCTACATCAGCTTTCATTGTTGATGCTTATATCTACTCCTGCAGATACAGTAGGCTAGTGCAGTGCATTTCGCTGTTGCCATTAAAATTGGGTTACATTTAGAAACGGCTTGCTTCATAATAGGTTATTATTGTTAAGGGCCCGCTTTCACCACTCTGCATTGGGGCCCGTTGTTGGCTTGTTTCGCCATTGTATAGCACCATGCAATAATGCGATCTCTCTTCTTCGTTTCTCATAGCAGCATATATTCTACAATGAGTGAAACAGTGCCTTACTGCTGAAATCAATCGGTGAGGAGTCTAAGCCAAATGTATGTCCCTTGGTAAAATATTTTTTAGATTAACCAATCAAATTATGATAGTGTTAGGTTGCGTGTCACACTGTCAAGACTATCAAGAGGAAGCTAGCATCCTGTGGCATTTCCCTTGAACACAGTGAGCACATGAATGGACACATGAAGATATTCACAACTTGGATAATATGTATGAAAAAAACACTTTAGTTGTTTTGATTGATTAATCCTTATGGACTAAAGGAATATAAACAAGGAATGGGACATTTTGGACACGTATACAGATATGTCGCTTCAAAGGTAACTTTTTTTCTTTTGTTTACATAGGCCAACTGTATAGTATGTCACAAATCAGTTGTTACTTTGCTGCTGTAGTTTTCTAGGCTAACTGAACGATTGAATTGTAGATAATACCATAGATAATAATGTGTAGCATGTCCATACTGACAAAAGTGTACATTTGTAGCCTATGTGATATCAGATCATAAACAGCTTAGAACTACAGTAGCTAGAGCAATGCAGTGGGCATTGTGAACGTAAAACTTTAAATGCTTTTCGTACTATTCATCATATAGTATTTACTATCCATAAAGTGGCATGTTATGAGGGAGTATATTCATATAGGTGGTGGGCAGTGCTGCACGATAACATTGTGTGTAGACATATGTCTATATGGTAGGCTGCCGAGCACGCTATAGGGGTGCACAGTATATTGATTCAATATTGTTCAATATTGCGCAATATCATATTGGAAATGTTGCAGAAAGTATGCAATATGTTGTTATATGGAAAGATGTGTCTGTTGGCTGTGTGGCTTTTTGATTTAGACAGAAAAGTAAGATGTGTGGCTTAAGAAAACAACAACTTAATGGAGATCAAAGAGGACATTAGTGGCCCAAAAAAAATACCTCCTCGGTAGCTCGGAATTACTGTTGTACCAGTAAATATTTGAAATACACATACGTTGTACCAACACGTTCTCACTCCCAACTCGTCAAAAATTGCAGCTTGGTCAATGGCCTTTCTCGTCACTCTTCGAAGCGTTCAAATTACTTGATTTAATTAATTACTTGAAATCATACAATTAAATAGTTTCAGTTATATTTCGGTATAGGCTATGTAGCTTATGATTTCAAGTAATTACATTTCAACATGTCTCCATTGTATAAATTGAGTATTTATATACAACCAGGAGCTAATACTAGCACTGAGATTGCATGCCCATATAGCTAAAAATAAACCGGAGGTGGTTTCTCTGTAGCCTTGCCGTAACAGTCAATGACCAAAGTCTTCATCCTAAGACGCCAAAGGCTTTCGAATGCTTTGAAAAGGGACGAGAAAGGCCATTGACCAAGCTGCAATTGTTGACGGGTTGGGAGTGAGAACGTGTTAGTTGTACGACTTTAGAAAACTTGTTTTAGTGTTATGAATGTATTTCACATAACGTTATCTTTATTTAAAAATATCGAAATTAATTTCGATATTGCAGTTTTCATGATCAATATCGCAATATCGGATTGTATCAATATCGTGCAACCCTAGTCTATCACATCATCCCAGTCTCATCATGCCGGTAAATCAGAATAAATTATCCTACTTTACTGCTCGTAGTTTCCATAAAGTTAGGCTAAATGAATGAATGAATGAATGATTGAGTTGTAGATAATATTACTGTCCTAACAACGTGTAGCATGTCCACATTGACAAGTGTAGCCTACTAACATTTACGATAGCAATCAGCATAGTAGGGATGTCACGATACCAGAAATTTAGTAGTTGATACCAATACCAGTGTAATTCCACGGTCCTCGATACTAATTTCGATACCACAGGGCAAATTTTTTTTTTATATATATATATATCTACAGTATGTGCCATGGGGTTGGCTACTGTAATATTGTGTGTACATAGCATGAATGGTATAATGTCCGATGCTAATTGAAGTCTAAAGTCTGTGGCTTTGTGTGGCCTGCTCGGGGCTCAGCGGAAGTACCACCGGGACCTCCGTGACTTGGTGCCCACACGAGAGTGCTTCTAGGGCGGGTAAAAATTCACCGAGATCCCGGTCAGCGCTCCGGAGGTATCGAAAGCACGAGGCGAAAAAGTGTTGGTTAAAATGCATTGTAGAAATTACAGCATAAACACGTTTGCAACACAAATATGCAACGTAGTCCTACATATTTTATTCGCTTCAAGGCTGATTTTGTTTCACTTTCGCCAGGCGATGTGTTTATCAACAAACCATTGATGTCAAATGACAATAGCGGAACTTTTTACTCAGCTGGTAAAGTCTTGATAAGATGGAAGCTATTGCTGGAAAGGTCGAAGGCACCGTTTGCATATCTTAAGGTACTGTATTGTTTTTTGTGAATGTATTACTCTCTGATAATCCCCCTGGAGCGCAAATTAGCCTGCTGCTTTTTCTTTTGGACGAGTGGAGGCGGAGCACTTCCACGGTACCGTACGCGTCCACGTATGATTTCCGGTACCTACGGTACTGTACAAAACAGAGTACCGTCATGTTTTCAAAATTTTGGCATTGACTTGGTACCGAAGTATCGGTTCTCGTGACATCCCTACAGCATAGTAGGCTATCTAAAGACTACATGAGATGAAGCGAGCGACCTGGTGGGAAATGCGAACGGAAACTTTTAAACGTCTTAAGATTAAGTTTACAAATGAGACAAATTCAAATGATCTAAAGCAGTAGTCCCCATTCCTGGTCCTAGAGGGCTGCTGCCCTGCATGTTTTGGATGTCTTCCTGCTCCAACACAGCTGATTCAAATGAATGGGTCGTTAATATCCGCTATAAAGAGCTATTCATTAGAATCAGCTGTGTTGTAACAGGTAGACATGCAGGGCAGCAGCCCTCTAGGACCAGGTTTGGGGAACCCTGATCTACAGTATTTGTATAAGCTTTCAAACTACCCACCACAGCATAAAGTTAATGTGGTGCTAAAAAGAATCACTCCTCTTTCACATGAAGATACAGCATGATATACTTGTGCCACTTACAAGCAGGTGTCACACCAGCCTGCCCTGGAATGTCAGGAGCAATATTTCTGTCCTTTGTGAGCAGCCATGGCTTAATGAAGTCCTTCCATCTCTAGATAACAGACGGCTAGCTGATCCCTCCTGTTTGCCAGAGAGCGCTCTTGATTACTGACCAAACGGGCTGTTTGTCTCGCCCACGTAACCACCACCGTTTACCAAATCGTATTTCCCAGTCCACCGGCTTCGGCCAGGGTCCACTCAGCCAAATCAGGCCGTTTCGGCCGTATCATCAAGCTTGAAGCATTTCCACGCTGCGCTTCAGTCAATGGAGCCTGTGAAAAGACAGGCTTTTCTGCCCAGGCAATCGCTGTTATCTCTGTCTCTCTCAAACACACACACATGCACAGGCAGAAGCAATCTGTGCTATCTATTAGCTGGGCGCTGGGGCCCTGAACAGAGCTCTACTCTACAGACATCTCTCCTGATTTAATCAATACAAACTAGCTCACCACAGAGAGAGAGGAGGAGGGGGGGCGGGGGGGGGGACATGCAGGAGGAAGAGTAGGAGAGAGAAGAGATGGGCAGGTCAGGGGGAGAAAGAGAGTGAAATCAGAGGAGAAAATGGAGAATGGAGGAGAACAAACACCGGAAGGAAGAGTGTGGAGGAGGAGAAACTTAGAGGTAGAGAGGCAAGTGAAGAGAGAGAGAGAGAGAGAGAGAGAGAGAGAGAGAGAGAGAGAGAGAGAGAGAGAGAGAGAGGAGGAGGAGGAGGGGGGGGGCAGGAAGTACAGAAGTAGGATTTTTATCAGACTAGATCTACTGATCTTAGGTCTTGATTATAATCTTAAACAGAAATGAATATTAAATCCTAATATGAAGTCATTTAAAATTACAGTATATTTGTTGTGTTTTCAGTCCTCTGATAGAAAATATTGAAACAGAAATATTGTAATAACAGCATATGAAACACCTGCTCTAGCATAGCTGGCTGGGGCGTGGCCATAAAAGCAGTGTGGTGTGGTCACACATTTCTACCCATAGAGTGCTGTGCAATATAAGGTTCCCACCTTAGGTGATTATGGGAGTATTTAAATGTAACATCAAAGTAGAACAATCACAATAATCAACCTGGTCTCCCATACCCATTTAATTTGCTGTCTTTTATTCAGAGGAACGAGGAGTAAGGTTCTATCTTAAAGCTTTAGTCTTGCAGTGACCCTTACCATTTAAGGATGATAAAGGGCTGCCGTGTAATTACAAAGCCTTAATTGACAATGTTAATATGTGCTCTCCACTTTGCTAAAAGCAAACCTTCATCACCTCACTCTAAGAGCCTCTCCCCATGGTCTGTCAAGAGGATGGAGAGCAGATTGTTGTGTTGCTTTGTCTTCTGTTATTGATTATAATGGAAGGTTTGTGTTTTGCTGATGAGCAGGCCATGGAAAATCTTTAGCACAAAAATCCATTGTTTACCCATATGATGAGTCATTATATGCCACCAAAGGTTTATACTGCAAATCACCTTTCAAAAATCTAAATTAAATATACTACTCTTAAAATGTGATATTATAGATTATTCTATAATAATTAAATAATGGGTATAAACTAATTCAATAATTAACTTAATGTCGATTGATTGTTTGAAGTGTTAATAATTGTTGGCTGTTACAAAACATTTCAGTCAAGTCCATCATTGACACATAATACCTCTGGCACTTATGGCTTGCCAACTCACATTTCACATAAATTCTCAGAGAAAAAAAACATCCAGCAGTATCACAGGGCTGTATTGCAGCATGTTTGGTTTCCTGGGGTTTTACATCATTATGTTATTTCAGAAATTTCATTTGTGTCGGTTGCTACTGACATTTGAGTCGCATGGCCGCTCAGCACCGATGTTTGCCGCTGTCCAATCGGCTGGGTCGACTGAGCATGATGAATTAAAGATACATTGCCACAAATCCTGGACACACACACTAGTTTGTATGTTTTAGATGAATGCAGAAACACACTACATACTTGCATGCAGAAACACACAAAGGCATGCATATAGAATGTAATATGTAAACCATTCTTATGTGTGCATGCTTGTGTTTACTGGACACATATTATGCACACATGCTCTCAGACACATGGTACCACACAATGGTACACACTTTAAGTTACAATGTAAACTTAACACAACACACTGTTCATTATTACACACACACACACACGCACACACCTACCTATCTAATGAGATATAACTATGAATTATGAATTCTATTGGATCTTACTATTATCTGTTGATTTTTTGCTATGTTTTCTGTGTGTGTGTGTGCGTGTGTTTGTGTGTGTGTGTGGACTCTTCTGGCACACCTGGACATTGTGTGAGACACAAGGGGATCCGAGTGTTTTGATTGGATGGTTGGTTTTGCACAGCTCTGGTATTTGTCGTTAAAATGTCATGTCCCCCGAGCCGACGCCTGCACTGGCTTATTACACACACACACAGACACACACACACACACGCACACACACACACACACACACACACATAGGTTCTTCAGAGACATTGATTTGCTCAGAATGACTCTCCTCTCTAGCCAGGTCCCTGTTGACACACACACACACACACACAAATCACATGCATGCATTTTGTGTGTCTCATGCACAATCATACAGCAGTACAACACACACAAACACACTACAGGTGTGCATATTATGTCTGCGTGTGTGTGCAATTTTCCAGTAATCTTGCTTGAGCCAGTATAAAACATCATAAAAATAATATCAAAAATGTTATCAAATTAATTTGCACTTTGAGGACCTCTGCCTGGGAGGTAAACTGGGACATGTAAAAGCTACATGACATTAAAACCCCCAGTGGGCCCACTGATTCATTAAGTACAAACGTTAACGACATAATTGATCATAGACCGATGGTAAAATAAATTATATTCTAATCCCTTACTTACACCCCCGAGCCTATCATGTACACACACCCACGCACTTGCAATCATCCAGTATATGTCGTGTTTCAAGGCTCGTATCTGCCGTACTTTCATCTGAAATCTGAATGGACGAGAGGTAGAAAGCTTGAAACTTAAAAAATGTAAAATGCCAACTTGATGCTATACAATGTTTATCCCCCCATGCATCTACAGTCTGTGTGTCATTACTAGTGCTGGGACGATTAGTCGACGTAACCGGTTACTTAATACGTTGATTTGCTAAATGTACTGTCGACTCGGAAAAATATACCTATAACTATGCTCCGATCTGAACAAATAGTGCCGTCAATGGACTATGAGAGGCAGCAATGAGCTGCGAACGCGCTTAGTAATCCTGAAACCAAAAGAAGA